>DWRA01004926.1:0-10363 GCA_018250295.1 Spathilepia clonius
GCAGTCCACCTGATGGTAAGTGGCAACTGCCGCCCATGGACATTTGTGATCCACCCCAGATAAGACCAGAATCCCATAGGAAGTCGACCACAGACGCGTTACTACCCCTGAGGACTAAGCTGGAATGCCTCGTTAAGTTTATTTTCCTTACCACATCCTTCGTGACTGTCTATGCTCCAATCTTTAAACTAAATATACATGCAAAAAATCCCTTCTTCGAAACAGGCGATTAATTGACGACTTCTCTTGTGTTGAAAATGTCCATAATCGATAGGACTACTTTTCATTAGGTAGCCAGTCTGCCATATCGCTAGAATTAACTATAAAAAAATACAATGCAGTGACCCAATAGATTTTGACCTTTTGAATATTGCCATACTGAGCGGTAAAATTGACCAAAAATTACATTGCAAACGTCAAAGGATAGCAGCTAAATGCAGCAAAGATATTCAATAATCTCTTCGCGTTAGAGTCAAATTTTAATCACCCGTAAGTAACTCAAAATTAGGTATATAAAATTCTATACATATACTATTCATACTTTTTTATACATTCATAATTATATTCTTTTTATACATACTTTTTAAACGCTATGTATTTTCCGCAAAATAATAGTTGTCTAAAAAGATTGGGAATGACATAATTGGGCATGACAAACCTAACCTTAGGTTTTCGGAAACCCTACAGCGGCGCATTAGTGAGCATTGTATGAAATTCTGTACGCCAACAATTCCAACTTAAATCGATTAATTCCGTTAGCCCGTCATTTTAGAATATGACACGAACTTAACCCGAATCTATTAAGCGTTTAATATAATCGAAATTAGTTTAGAACTCCATCAATCGTGTAGATCAATCAAGATGGCGGTCAAACATGAAACGTCATGACAAACAGTTGTTCTCAAACTTTATGGGATCAATTACGAGATGACGAATAGATCTGGCCAACTTTGGATCAACTGTGAGGTAATAAATAGTTGTAGTCAAACTTTACGGTGCCTGGGTGTAAACTGTAAAACAAAGTTATGGCCACTTTTATGGCAACAATGTATTCACGCCCATACAAAAGACTGTAAACACATACATATGTATATGTGAATAACATTAATTTTCTTTACTTTTATTTTTAGGTGACAATAACAATAATTTTTTTATGTAACGGGTACTCACGATACGATGTTTTGATTTCTTAATTGCCGATATTCGACCCAGTGGCATGGATCACACACATAAATTTCCTACTAGTAATTCAATCCAATCAAAATTTGATCAAATTATTTTTTAACGTTTGCATCTGTTACCCGGTTATAAAAAACGCATACCAAATACAATATTTCAGTTGAAACAGATAGCAAATTAGTTAATTAAATTTCCGTTTTTCAGTTATTTCATTTGACTTTTCATCGGACACCTCGCACCAATGACCGACTACAAAGCACGGTCTAGACTATAGCAAGAATAACTTAATTCTTATTCGCTTAATACCTCTACCGCCCATTAATCCCTCTTAATTCAATAACATACCGAATGTCGTTGTCGTCGACCCATTACTGTGTCAGTGCTGAGCATGGGTCTCTTTTGATAAGGAGAGGAGTTCGGCCATAGTACACTGCGCTGGCCAAATGCGAATTGGTAACTTTACACACGTTTGAGAACTTTTCTTTGAGAAACTTAGGTTTCCTCACGATATTTTCTTTCGCTGTTATAATTAGTATTATCCACGCATATAACTTTCAAAATCAGAGATAACCTGGAGTTTAAACCTAGGACCCCGATTAAGAGGCCGAGTCTCCACCACTAGGCTATCACTCTTATTGGAATGCAAACGTAATCAGACCCATTTCAATCAGTAAGTACAAACTTTGGTATGCAAGTTCTTAGCTTCCTAGTAATATCATCATCACGACAGTTTTCACGATTTCTTCAACACTAAGTCAGTCATGTGTATCGTTATTTGAATTAAAATTTAAATTAGTGCTAATTTTATTTATGTTATTATGCACATCACATTAGATGTATCTCTGTAACTATAAATAGGTTCACAATAAAATAATTAGAAGACAGAAAATATTGTGTTCATCTCGCAGCCTACCACAAAGGATATGAGAAGGTGGTAAAAGATTTTGTGAATCAACTCTGGTGCCACCACCGCTACTTTTATTTTTACGTAATAACAGTGATAAACGCATTCTAGTTTGAACGGTATTTTAAGGAAAACATACTTAATTTAAGGTGTTTTAACATAGTCCTCAGAGGTAGCGACTCATCTGTGGTCGATATCAGGTAGAACTCTAATCTTACCTAAAGTTGGTCAGAAATGTCCATAGGCGCGAGGGGCCACTTACCATCAGGTGGACTGCATGCTCGTTTACTACTTCAATGAACAAAATAAAAAAGTATCATCCCCAATAAAAAATAATAACACAAACGATCAACATACGTGTATAACACTTCGATAAACATTTTATAGTTAAAATAAATTGAACACAAAAAGCAAAAACTCGCTTGAACGAGCAAATGTAGGTCGTTGTTGCTCGTTAGGCGTATGAAGTACAGTTAAGTCGCTGAAAGGGCACACGGGTGGCTCTTGGCTCGAGCAACAGACAAATAAAATATTTATACCAACTATATAAAATAATATCCAACATGTATATAAATAAATAAAATTTAAGTGTCTGTAATATCAAAATAACAGTTTTTAAATGGATTAATAGGAAAGTGTATATTATTACAAATTGACTAAATTAACAATCGCAGGATCGAAAGAAAAAAATACGTGACGAACAGATAACATCTTCCTTCGTAGATGGAAGTCGGTTAATAACACAAATATGTACTCTGTGGTTTTTAGTCTGTGGGTAGGTACTTTATATGTATGTATTATTTTCATTCAATCGTTCTAAAAATATAATACAATTCTGGCGGGACAATTGAATGGCGGGTTTTTCAGATGCGATCCTGGAATTTAATAAGACGAATTAACTAAGAAGCTAACAAACTGGTCAAGGTTTTTGACGGCAGGATGTTGAGTAAATCTGACAAAAGTTTTGGTTAAAAAGGCGCCAAAAATATTAAGGATGATTATTAATTATCTATAAGTTAATAAATTGCACAAATTGCCAAAATTATTTTCATTTATACCCCCGCTAAATTACGATACTTTTTTATATGTATTATGGAGTAGCAAACGAGCATGTAGTCCACCTGATGGTAAGTAGCAACTGCCGCCCATGGACATTTGTGATCCACCCCAGATAAGATTAGACTCCCAAATGAAGTAGACCACAGATACGTTGCTACCCCTGAGGACTAAGTTAGAATGCCTCGTTAAGTTTATCTCCCTTACTACACCCTTCAAACCAGAACACAGCAGCGCTTAACGCTGCTGTTATTTGGCAGAAATAAGTGTGGCGGTGGTGCTGTCGGAGTCGAACTACAAAGGATTCTAGCACCTTTATACTTATAACGAAACTCAATTATTAAGATCTGAGATTTAGAGGCCTAAGTTGGAACGCCTGAGATAAGTATGTCTCCCTTATCACGACCCTTTAAACCCAGACAGCGGCGTTTAACACTGCTATTAATAGGCAGAAATAAGAGTTTCGGTGGTACCTCCGGAGTCAAACCATCAGGATTCTACCACCTCCAGTCAGCGTCGCAAGACTGGTTTTCGAGACAACGGTAACAGATTGCATTGAAAAAAGGTAAGTAACCGAGTTTAACTTTTAGTAGATATTATTGAGACTGACCGTTACTTAACAAAAAGTCATTACTTACACCAAAGTAAGTAACCTTGCCGGCTCGATTACAAATATTACAACATTATCTGAAAAAGATTGAGCTGTGACAAAATCGGTTTATATTTAAACAAGTTGGATGTTTTGACACTAGTTTTTGCTTGCTGCTTCACTCTCGTTGAAGTATTTGTTTCGTAACTTGCTCGTTGGTTTACGTAAGGCAAGACAAAACTATGTTTTTTTATATGATGAAGTAGCAAACGAGCATGCAATCCACCTGGTAGTAAGTGGCAACTGACGCCCATGGACATGGTAATCAACCCTAAATATGACTAGAATCCTACCTGAAGTCGACCACAAATGCGTTGCTAGCCCTGAGGACTTGGAATGCCTCGGATAAGTAACGAGCTGTAACAGAACCGAACTGATGTGGTAAGGACACAGCCCTTACCACATCAGTTCGGTTCTGTTACAGCTCGTTAATGTATTCCCCACCTAAATGTTCTGCGTCGCAATCAAACTATGATGTATTGCCACCATAAAATTTTGTCAAAATCGTAACATTTCTACAAATGGCTCATGATTTGTGCACTCTAGCGGTAGTAATCGTAATATATAGCTGCCATATGTCCAGAATAGCCGTTACCGGAATGTAGAGGGTTGCCATAAGTCATGTGTTCCGAAACTCCGTAGTTCGTATTTCATAAGAATTCATGGTTGGTATCACAAATATACATATATCTGCTACATTTCCCGCGAATAAGAACATATTTCCAACGCCTTTTTATATAAAATTTAGCTATATTACAGAAGAAACATTATAATTGACAATTTTTATCGATAAATTATTATAAAGTAAAACTTAGGTAGAATTTTGTTAAGTCAAAATCAGAAATAAAAATTATTGTTTTATTGTAAAATATTTTAGCTATCATGAAATAAAAAATACTGCTACGAAAGTCAATAATTGTTAATATAAAAATGTAGGTAAGTACGTTCTTTCGACACTTTCAAAAAACGAGTTCGTTTTGTTCGTTCGAGATTGTTTTTTCAATCGACAAATTCAACGAAGACGTAAAATATTTTTATAAAAGTGAGTAGGTACAATATTTCTTGAGTCGTTTTTCAAGTTAAGTAGATTTTACCGCATATTGTAGAGTTTTTAGAAGTTAATAGACAGTACTCCATTTAAGGTCAATCTAAATTATTATAATTAAGTTATTTGAACCAAATCAATGTATTTTATGATAAAATGTAAAAAAGGTTATAAGAACAAGACAACAGAAAAACGATTTTCCCGAAGTTTGAATACCCAAATAAAACTTTACTTTGTTTTTCTGTAAGTATTGCTAAAATTATTAAAAATCTTACTACAATAGATTTACTGTAACAAACCTGTACTTGCAAATGGTAATAATAAGGAATAGCTAACCTATTGGAAAATGCAAAATAAAGCATAATTCCGAAAATCCGTATTTACGAATAGTATTATCTGTAGAAAACATCAAATCGATTCAGCTCTCAATACTTATCCACCATTAACAAAAAGGTTGAGAAGGTGTTAGAATCCTTTGTTCGCTGTTAATTTGACAAACAGACACCTCAATTTTTCATTTATTTATTTATTTTATAATTGTATAGGTATCGAATTGATCCGCGTAGAAGAGTTGAAATTCTATATAAAATGCAATCTTAAGCTGACCCGTCCGACTGCTTAAGGCTAATTGGTAATCACCAATCCGGTTCTTTTCTAATACGCGATAACATAATGTCGCCGGTATATAATTAATTGTTTTCTATAACATTATACATATTAAATAATAACCATAACCGCGACAGTCTCAAAGTAGAATAATAATACAAACACAGAAGATATTTGAGATATTTAGATGTCTGCCCCGGAAAAAATCGAACACGGAACTTGTATGAAAATATTAGAATTTTGGCATGTTTTTTTTACACATCCTAGAGTATCACTGCCTGATGTCATTCCATTACTATCCCACTGCTGGGCACGGGTCTCCTCTCAGAGTGGATTAGGCTATAGTCCACCGCGCTGTCTAAGCGCGAATTGGTAGATTTCACACACTTTTTTGAGAACATTTTTTTTCCAAAGAACTCTCAAGTATGCGGGCAGTCCAGGCTTCATTCTATAAACAAAAATATACCCCGTCTAATCGATCAGACCCGTATGTACGAACTGCATATGTGTAATCCGCTGTAGAAAACATAAATAATATAATTGTCACCAGCGGCACCCCGTTATCGGTTGACACCCGCTTTGCATAACGGTTCATGCAGGGTTGCCGACAAATCAAGTTTAATGTTGCACTCACGTGCACGTGGACTTTACTAATACGTAACTTGTTGCGGAATATAATAATGTAACAATGTTTTACAATATCAGTTGAAAAGGTAGGTTTGAAAGGTGGTAAAATATCGAGCCAATAGCTAGACTATGTCTGAGCAAAGATATATGACGCCCCCAGGTGGAATGGTACAGATGGTTCAGGATCGGTCAAGCAATATTATATACCTAATGTATGTATATGTGTGTAATAATAACAATCATTTATTTAAAGTAACTAGACTCATATTCCTTACAAAATTACGCTTTACAAAATGTGAACTGAAATGCATCTACGTATAATTTTGCAATCTAAACTTCTATTAATCATGTTAATGTATAACACAAGCATAATGTTGCTTAACAAGTAGGCCCCTACCTTTATGCATGCTGTTCATCTTTGTAGACAAATAAATTCGTTCAGAAATTTTAATTTCTTTTTTTTGGCGCAATCGACATTTTTATTTGCAAAACGTCAAAGTACGTAACGTTTGTATTCACTAAAATCGAAAAGTAACCGATGGATCAACACAAAATTTTTACACAACATCGCATTTTTATCTAAGAGTGCTTTTATATACTTTTCATCCTAATCCCGGAGAATATATTAGAATAAGCCGAAGTAAAACGTAGCCAGATTTTACTAGTTGACAATAACATAGAAATACCGCTATGTTCTAAACATCTGATATAAACCGCAGTACCATAAAGTACCTGGGGCGCTCTAACCCGTGCAATGCCATTATTATCTGCCATTCCAGCACCACCGCCCACTAACAAACCATCTGCAGTGTTATTCTGTAAAATACAAACACGTATCCGCTCTTGATATGTCACAATCTTAATTGATACAACCATATATTGTAGGCGATATAGGGCGCCCGCAGACAGGTCAAAAAGAAAAGATTTTGTTTATCTATATATATAAAAATCAATTGGTGTTTGTTAGTCTTGCTGAGAACGGCTAGACCAATTTGTTGAATTTAGGTTTTGAATTGTTTGTAGAAGCCTAGAGAAGGTTTAAAAGGTGAGTAAATATGAAAAAAATGCTAATAATATAGTTAAAACAATTTCGTTTAACCATACAAACAGTTCTTTCGTCTTTCACATTGAATTTTGACACATTATTTGATTCTATGGCGATAGGAAGTTTGGCGGGTCAGCTGCCATTAAAATTACAGAGATTACTTATTCTGGGCTCACCCCTTTTTCATTTTTCAAAAACACATTGCCTACCTGAGATTGACGAGATGCGTTGCTAACTCCAGAAGACTACATTGGAATGCCTCTCGTAAGAAACCCTTTACCACACCCTTCAAACCAGAATGCAGCAGCGTTTACAACTGTTGCTATTAGGTAGAAGTAGGTGTGAACCACAAAATGTTCTATCTTCAAACAATCCTTAAATAGCAACTCCACACTCCTATCCAATACACACAATCCTTAAATATACACTGTCCTATATTACCTATCAGTTACTACCCTTCGGTTTCCCTTGGTTAGTATTCCCTACACAAATCAGCAAAATTTTCTTTTCAATATTTTTACCGAGAAGTTAAGTGTATCCCTTTTATCCTCTGAGATCCTTTAGTATAATAGCATATCCACATTTCCCAATGCGCACCTCACTATAAAGAAAATCATCTATAAAATACAAATAAATAAAATTGGATCGTCTGTTTGTAATATTAAAATAACCACTTTTTTCAAAATGCATAGGAATGTATACACGGTACATATACCAAAATATTCTATTTACAATTTTTGTCTGCCTGTTTGTACCGGCTAATGTTTGGAACGGCTGGACAGATTGTGACCGGACTTTCCGTGGCAGATAACTAATGTAATAAGGAGTAATTTAGGCTACTTTTATTTTAGACAATATAAAAGGGTTCCGCGTGAAAAAGTTAAAACCCAAGAAATCTCGCGCGCCCCATTTTGTTAAAACTGTTGAAGGTAATTTCGGAATGTCCGTAATGTTACATTTTTTAACGTGAGTGAAACCGCAGGGTGCCTCTAGTATAATTTAAACTAGCTAGCTAGACATAAGATGTCTGATACGGGATCTGGTTTGTGGTGTGCGATAGCGATCTGCCCTCTGTGACCCTGTTGACAGAACCGGACAGCACTTGGCCTACGGACCTTATATAGTCAGGCTTAAAATAAGGTAAGTCTAAAATGCCACTATTTTAAAGTTAGGCTTCAACTAAACGAAATCTAAAATTTCGCTTTTTATTTCTAGGCTTGAGTCTAAAGCCAAGTCTAAAGTGCCATATTTTTATAATTAAGTTTACAGTAGTAAACTAAAATGTCATATATTACAGAGGCAAAAATGTCCATAAAACATATAGGTATACAGGCGAATACAGAACATTCTCCTTATTTATTATTTTATTTTATATAATTGAGTAGCAAACGAGCATGCGGTCCACCTGCCCATGCCCATGTCGGCCAATGGACACCTGTGATCCACCACAGATAAGACCAAAACCCCAACTGAAGTCAACCACATACGCGTTGCTACCCCTGAGGGCTAAGTTGAAATGCCTTGTTACGTTTATTTCTCTTACCACACCCTTCAAAACAGAAAACAGCAGCGCTTAACACTGCTGTTATTAGGCAGAAATAATGTGGCGGTGGTGCCGCCGGAGTCGAACCTTTAAAGGCACCTTTTTGGAAGTCTGTTAATAAATTAATCATAATAATATGTAAGGAAACCAACGGTGAATAAAGTCTACGTCTAGCAATGAGCTTAATTAAACGATAAAGAATAAAATTGTCACGTAATACCTCATTAATTGGTTTAAAGTAAAAATATACTAATCAAATACAATTTCTACTTCGTACGTTTCATTGATGACCTGATGATGACAATGAGACGGTAAGTGGCAACTGCCGCCCATGAACATCTGTAATCAATCTTATATAAGATCAGAGTCATACCTAAGTTTGGTGACTGATTCAGTGCCACCCCTGAGGACTAAGAAGGAATTCTCAAATAACTATGTCTCCCTTCAAACCAAAACACAGTAGCGCTTACTGCTGACCATCCGGAGTCGAATCACAAAAGTTTTACGGCCTTTGATAACTAATCCTAATTAGAATTGGAGTCCCAACCAAGGCCATGAATATATTCAAGGATTTGTTGCTACGCCCGAGGGCTAAGTTGGAAGACCCTCATGAAGATTCTTTACTAAACGCTTTAATACACAGCAGCCCTTAACCCTATTATTAATCTGGTGTAGAGTTGATATCACTACAGTCGAACCAAAGAGGATCCTAACATTTTTATCTTTTAAATTAGTAGGTCATAGCCTTTAAATAGTTACGTCAAATTTAAGATGGCGTCATTGTTTTAAATGCCAGCCCTTAAATACTGACAAGTGATGTCATATTGACGTGATCGTAACGTGATCTCATTTTAGAAGAGAGAGAAGTTTAATTAGAGAAACGAAATGAACAACTCAAGTTCTCAAGGTAGAACTCTTTGTGGTTCGACTCCGTCATCACCTATTTCGCCACACCTATTTCGGCCTAATAGCAGCACTTTTAAGCAGTTTTTTGGTTTGAAGGATGTGGTAAGGGAGATACTAATCCAAGGCATTCCAACTCAATCGTCAGGGGTAGCAATGCATCTGTGGCCGACATCAGGTAGGACTATTCTTGTCTGGTGTTGAGTACGGATGAGCATAGACGGCAGTAGCACTTCAAAATCAGTTGGACAGCATGCTCGTTTGCTACTTCCCTCAAATATAAGACAAACCTTCCTTCGTAGAAGGAAGTTGGTTAATTATAAAAAGAAATTTCATTTTCTGCATGCGCTTCTAGTCGGTCGTTTACCGTTGTACGTATAAAACTCGCAAATGTTGTTATGAATATTACAAGTTTCCGCCCGCGTATCTTGTTGCCTGTCAACAACCTGTTTGTCCCATCGCTGGGCATGTCTCTACAACTGGGGGAGATAATCCCATACACTCTAATGCGAATTAGTCGAGGAATATAGTTAGTCAACCCATGTTGGATGAATAGAAAACGCGCGCAAGGCCTCGGTCAAGGTCTTGCATGGTTTAACGACTAATATGCCACTTGTGGTTTCCCATCCAACTCCCATCGCGTCTTCAATGCAAAAATAAATTTGTTAAACCTCGACAAAATAAATCGTAATAAGAAATATTTTTAAAGGTAATTTTTCATTTCAAACTTTTTATAAATTTCATTAATATTTTTTTTTATACTTAAAAGCGGGATCTGCGTAGCTATTGAACAAGGTAAAGATTCT
>DWRA01004927.1:0-10363 GCA_018250295.1 Spathilepia clonius
ACACCAGAGGAGTCGCCAATGTATCGCCGGCTTTGGAGGAGAGCTCTTTTTAAACCTTTTTTGAAGAGCCCCATGTCCTATCGTGAATACCTCAGGAGGAAGTTCATTCCAAATTTTGCACTTTCGTGGCAAAAATGTCCGTGCAAACCGAACCGTGGAGGACCGCCACGAGTCCAGCTGATGAGGATGGAACTTCATCTTTCGGCGTGTGGTACGGTGGAGGAAGGGCGACGTAGGTACCAGGTCAAATAGTCCTGATTGTTGGTGTTGCCGGAATTGAACACACAGGGTTCTATCATTTATTGGTGAAAAATATAGGTGTGTCCGTAGAATCTCTCTGGTCACACCATAGATGCTCTACCACATTTAAAATTATGAGGTTTAAGGTAATAACTGTGTAACACATCTTATGATTGTATTTCCGTACTGTTAGGTTAAGAGTCGAGATCCTTTGTTTTTATTTAACTCGCTAAAACTAGTACCAATTATACTAGACTGTTCGTCCATTCCACTCAATTTACAGAACACAAGCTAGCAAAACACTACACAGCAATTATCGTAAAACAAAAGTGATCATATTCTCAGATTACTTTTTGATTAACTCACCTATTCTCACATAACATTAAAAGAACCGACTACTACCGTTTGGGCATAGAGTACTGCCAAATAGAAATGGTGAATTGATACATGGGATTTTTTAGGTAGCTGTTGTTTAGTGGCAGTGAGAGCCTAGTGATTGAATCATCGCCTCTTAGTCGAGGGGTCCGAGGTTCGAACCCCAGGTACGCACCTCTGATTTTTCGAAGTTATGTGCGTATTTACGAATTAATTATCACTTGTTGTAACGGTGAAGGAAAACATCGTGAGAGTTCTTTGCAAAAAAAAAAACAATATGTTCTCAAAAAAAGTGTGTGAAGTCTTTCAATTCGCACTTGGCCAGCGCGAAGGACTATGGCCTAACCCCACTATTAGAGGAGACCCGTGCCCAGCAGTAGGACAGTGATGGGTTGATGATGATGTTGTTTAGTAGATAACTGTTGTCAAAAAATGTAACATATAAATAAAACAGAAATTTTATACTTTTAACGAAATTTAGTGTGCTGGAGATTTAATGGGTTTTAATTTTTTTACACGGAACCCTAAAATATTTTCTAAACTAAAAATAGGCTATGTTATTCCATATGTCACCTATATGCCTGTGAAAGTCTCGTGGAAATCGGTGCAGCCGCTTGGAACAGTTATATAGGACGTTATACAGGATGGTACCTGTGGCTATAACAAACACTAAAATAAATAAACAGTTCCTTCCGTGTTCGCGAGTTCACCTATTTCCGCTTATAACAACAATGTTAAGCGCTGTTGTATTCTGGTTTGAAGAGAGACTTACTTATCCGAGGTGTTCCAACTTAGTCCTGAGAGGTAGTAACGCATCTGTGGTCGATCTCATGTAGGACTCTAATCTTATCTGGCGTTAATTGTAAATTTTTGTAACACTTTATGCGACTTCACTCATGTAAAAAAAGTCTTTTATTCTTCTCTATTTATATTCAAATACGATAGGCAGGCATTTCTAGTTCATACCAGTTCTATGTCAAAAACTGGCCAAAATCAGAATTAATCATAACACATCAAGTTTAAAAGTTGATTAACACAACAATATTGGAGATTGAGACATGAGACATTATTTATGGGCGATACGGAAAGCTTTATTAATTACAGAAGCGGCCGGCCCTGTTGTGGATCGAATCGCATATTTATTTCTTCATCAGTTGATCATCAATCGTTTTTGTAATGTCTTTAACGATATTTTAACTTAGTCGGTTTCCTCGGCGGGTTTAAGGCATGTGTTCTACAGCGGACGCGTTACGAGTAACGATTGGGATTCGATAATTATGGAAAAGTAAATTGTAAGGGGAAGTGAAATTGTAATTAGTGGGATACAGGTTTTAATCACGAAAAAAATGTGGAAGACCCTTTTTGTTTTGGCTAAAGAATATAAGAATATAAAACAATAAATGGAAGTTCTTCCTAAACTGTGAGCTTTTGGGAAATCATAAATAGCTATCACAGATGACAAATTTTTAATATGTGATACTTTAATATGCCAAAGAGCTAAATTATTTAGCGACTTTGGTACTTCATTTAAAACAAATTCAAATGAATGAATAGCGTTTCTATCCTCACTTTCCTTGTATTGATCATACGTTTTAGGAACCGTTTCTAATCGTTTCTCGCTTATCTATAGATAGTGAAACCGGGCATTGCGCTGATGGGAAATATTCCTAGCATGCTACTCGTTTTAACTTTTATTTCCTGTTACTGTTCCTTCGCGATGGCCCACTAAAGTTAACAAGTTGCGTTACTTCATTTTGCGGCTTCCTCAGTTCAATCCGTTATGATTGTACGTTGAACCGGACTCTCATTCGGTTTTTTTTATTATTTCTACTGATCTATCTTGGCATCTTCGGTTCGTTTTATTTAAGCAATGAAAGCTTTTGAAGTATTAATTTTGTCGTAGTTGGAGTATTCATTTGTTGTTTTAATTTGTAAATTAGGTTCAATTTGATTATCTATTTTGGATCTGGGTGTTTATTTGTCTTCCTATATTTCCAAGGCATCTGGTAATATTAAACGCTATAATGACAACTTTGTATCAATTACGGATAATGTCTCAGTTTTACAGAAAAACACAAAAACTGTTATATTTGTACTCTTTTTAGAATTTTAGACGTTATTTACTAAAATAGATTAAAAAAATGGAGACATATTTGTAAAAAATGTGATTGAGCGTTTAGTCGCGGCCGAGATATCTAAATATTTATTAAGCGGCGAATCGGAGAGCTGTGCCAAATGTCGTCTGATGCTGACAAAAATTAAACGGCCGTGCGATCCGCTGCCAACAAAAACATGTCACCGGTAACACGAAACCAATATAATCCGGGTAAGCCCGGCCATCTCTCATTCGACACAAAACATCTTGTGCTAGAAATATTGTGAAAAGCTGCGCCGAACGCACCTCGCGATAAATCAAGCGACCATCTTGTTTTAACGTTCCCGAGGATTTTCCCCACCACAACAATTAGGATGGCGACGGCGGAGCATAAACAACGGCGGAGTTAATCCGCGGATTAGCGTGAGGCGACTCAAGCGGCGTGCAGCGAGAGTTTCTTGTAAATAATTGTAAATCTACGTCAAAACGCAACGACAAATACATATGTTCGAGGATTACGGGCGCGGATTAACCCGTTTCGTCCTGTTTTATGCGATGACGCCGAGTGACGACTTCCCGACAGACTATCGAACTAATCTCTGGTTAAATATGGCAACGCGCATTCGGATATCGGGAATTGCTCCTAAATACGGCTTTCACTGTTTTTGTTCGCTGAGTATGTTTTTAGTTCACGTAATGTGCTTAATTTAGGCAACTGTTGTCTTGTTTAAATTAGTCAATATTATTCAATTTATGGGATTTACGTTCTTAAATACCGTTTACGTATGTTTTAGAATTTGAAATTGTCTTTAATTTGAATGTTTTTGTAGTTAGTAGTAGAGATATTTGTTCCCTTCGTCTTCCCTCAGATTTTGAAAGAATACTATGATTGTTCACAAGCGAATTAAATGTTTTGAGGCAGCGATTATTATAGCAGGTAAGCAATCACAGTTATGAATGGAGAAATATTATGGCAGCCAAAAATTTCAACTCTTTCTTTGTCGTGAGCTAATCTCTCGCAAAGGAGCTTACAGGGACAGTGTCCGGTCATCTTTGGATATATTTAAAGTTTATCCATTCAGGGTCCTTTGTGCTGTTTGTTCACATTTAGTTTATTCTATATACGCATGTTTATTTGCACACATTGCTTTCAATGCGATTTACCCTTTAAACGGATGTTTTTCTTACGACATTGTGATGGGTGAATAGGGTTTGCGGATTTACCCCATAACTACTATTTTGCGAGCACAATCAATATTGGAATGTCCTTTCACAAATTTATAAAATGTCTCATCTACTTACAATATTATGTCAGATACCTTTACTTGTAATGTTTTACGCTTTACGAGTTTCAATTGTTACAATATTTATGTTCGGAAAGTATTTTCTTCAAAAATTCTTATTAATTTTTTTTCGACAAGTTTGTGTTTCAATTTTGTTTTTCGTAAGTCTGGTCAACAGCCAATCTATATTCCATGTGTCTAAAGTTGTAAAAGTACACTTTGTATCTGCCCTTTTTTCAGAATCTTGCGGACTCACTGCCGTATATCTAGATTTATCCAGCCTTTAAATTTTCACCAAAAGCGTTTCTCAAGGCACCAACTTGGCACCGCTTACTTTACTATTCCACAACTTAAATACAAATCGTACTATATATAACTATTGGTACTTATAAGTTTGTTCATGTCGGTCTTGCGTTTCGTGTTCATTAGGCTAATGTAGCCGTGATACACAGCCTCACCGAGTTGTTTACAAAACATTTTCAACGCGTTATGAACTCTTCGGGTCCCTCTGATGTTGTTTCATAACATTTTAGCGGCACTCACTTCAGAGAAATCTCTGTTTATTTTTTTCTGCAATTGTCCAACAGAAATAGTGCGCGATCGTTTGAAGTGGGTGGCTAATCTTTAATTTGTAAACAATTTTTCGATGACCTATTTTTTTGAATTCTTCCTGATGTGCGTACTGAATGCAATTGCAGTTCAATTTGACGAACACGTCTTCCGGTAAAGTTTAGTTCTTTCCTCGCTGCTAGTGTGTTGTAGGAGAACTGAAAATTTAACAGAACTCAGATCCTCGAAAATTATCGCTGTCGTTGTCATTTATATATAATTTACAATAACAAAATAAATCTAAAAAATTTAAATAATTTAAGTCACTTTTTTGATTAAATTTTTATTCGATACTGAACTATTCAAATATGAACAAAGAAAAAATAAAAACGAATACTAACTAAAGTAAAATGTACTAATTATTGTTAATTAATACTAATATTAATTATTATTCAAGTCACTTAATTTCCATAATATTTAAAATTCTATCTCGATAACTGGGCCCCATAATGCCCATATATAGGAAGAGTCAGCTGCCCCAGCATTGGGCACGAAAAGAGTTCCTGCCGCTTAATTTTAGGTATTATTTAAAAAAATACCTATGTACCTTAAATATTCTTATAAACATAATAAGCCCTACTGAGCCATAGTTTTACTTAATCACAATTGGAAGTGGATCGAATATCTTTTCATTCTAACCAAACTTTTTCCTCTTTCCTTCTATATCATAATATAATGGTATATTTCCAGTAGATTAATGTCATGTACGCTACTATATAATATTTTCCAACGGCCGTAGTTTCAGTGTTTCGTCAGAAACTTGTTTAGTATGGTTTTTAACAAACGCCTAATGAGAACCAGTCGCGGCGGCAACATCAAAGGGATCGATTGTTGAGATCAAAGAACGCCGCGTGAAGGTGGACTATCGATTTGCTTTCTTTTATTAATTTGATTTGTGAAAACGTTATCTGAAGCGACGGATAATAATCTCATACTTGTCTTTATTTATTACGGATGGATTTCGTTATTAAAGTATATTAATTCGACAAATTGCATCGCGCTGTTGAAGGAATGTTAAGGGGATTTACGGCTTTCATGTACTCAATGGTTATATTAAAAGGTAATTTTTAGTTTTTGATCATATTTAAAAATAATGGGAGTATTCTAAACCCAGAGTAGTACAAGTATGAGAGAACCCATTACTTCGCTGGCGTCGTAAACTAGGATTTAATTTTATTTTTATTCTGAATGGAGGTCAGTAGGAAAGTAACAGGTCGATGAGTTAATTTAAAGTAATTATTTAAAAATAAACTATTTGACCGATTTCTATTACTTTGTGACACTATAAATACTTAATAAAAATTATTAACTACACGGATCATTCAGTACATTTTGATAAACTTAACGATTTCATTCCAAATTAGTCCTCAGGGGTAGCAACGCATCTGTAGTTGACTTCGGTTGGGATTCTGGTCTTATCTGGAGTGGATAACATATGTCCATGGGTGGCAGTTGCCACTTACCATCAGGTGAACTGCATGCTCGTTTGCTAATCCATCATATAAAAAAAAAAAACAACTATTGAAAATGGAATCACGTGACACTCACTTTATGTGTTTACTTCGAGGTAAATAGTGAATATAAAATAGTTGATGCAATTTCAAACGATATTCCTTGGAAATGCGGCATCAGGAAGTCAAGATAATAATGCCGGGGATTACCTCCATCAAGTGCGAGTAAGGCCCCGTTTAGGTCACATGTCATATACGATTAATGTGTCAGACACGGCCCGTAGCAAAGTCGTCATTTTTCTGTACATTTTTTAACTGCCTTAGAATGCGTCTGACACTCTGTTTGTAGATATGCATGGAGCCTTATACTGTTTTCTTTTTTTTTTTGGAAAATATCAGAAAATATTGTACCAAAGATATTTACCTATATAACTAGCATCGTTGAACACATTTTAATATGTACTCCATAGTGAGATATATAAATATTTATATCCTACTAAAATTATAAAGGAGACAGTGCGTGAGGATGGATGTATGTATAGATGAAGGTTTGTGCCTTTTTGTAGCAAAGGTTACTGAACGGATTTAGATGAAACTTTACAGTAATATAGTTTATACATCAGAATAGCATATAGACTACATTTTATAAAGATGTTTTATGTTTTGGCTGTAATATAACGATAAGTATCAAGTAAGTCGCGAACAATTCTTGCCTTGTAAAAAATGTTATGGCGACCGCTACGGTTTATAACTTCAGTAATAAGTAACTGATATCACATTTTTTAACGCAGGTGAAGCCGCAGGCACAGCTAGTGTTACATAAATATGTACTAGTGTATCTTAGAAATTATATTTTTGTCGAGACAACGTGAGGTGCCATATAACGATAAAATCCAGAAAGGATGCTACGGAGACACTTAATTACGCTAGTTCACATAGGTACGGCGCAGAAACTGGGCTATTAAGAATGATATCGGCAATTCTCCCATAACTCGTACACATGCGGTTATGTTGGCCGATAAAAGATAACTCCAACGGACCTAAGATAAGACAAACGTGCATAATTACGACTCATAAAACTGTTTTTTACTTGTTATGTATGCGTAATGGTAACAAACAAGCGACCCCATTAAGTTAATGCAGAAGATTCGTTGTTTAATGGCGCTGTTAGATATGTTCTCTTATTGTTTAAAGTATGTGAAGGACTAAATGTTTAAAAATATAATTGACTACACATTTTAAATAAACATTAAAAAATAAAATTGTATACTTTAGTTTTGGAATATCTTTTTATGATAAATGTTATATAATTAATATGTAGTTGTTAGAATTAAATGATCGAATTGTGGATTAATTATATTTATTTGGATTGCTTTAAATTTACACATACACTTTTGAATGTTCCTCAGAGTAGAGAGAGAATTGACAGATGTCACAGACAATGAAAAAGACATTAGATGGAAGGCACGAAATTTAAATTAACAGATAATATATTTTACTTTAACAATTCTAAATTAGTACTAGTAGTAGTAGGGTAAGACTAATCTTGTTTGGGGTTGATTGCAGATGGTCATTGACGGCAGTGGCCACCTACCATCAGGTCGAAGCTCGTTTGCTACTCTTATATTTTGAAGACAAAAAATCCTCGAGCGATCACACATCAGCAATGACATTTACTGTGATAAAGTAACGCAAAAAATACACTAAAAAATGTAAAAAAATAGTTGTATAATTATATTATTATATCATTACAATACTCTGAATTGAATTAAAAAAAATGCTTTTAATTTAACAAAAATCCCAAAAATTACGAGTTACTGAGAGAAATGCCTAATAGTAAATATTGTTGCTTGTCCACATGGTTGCGTTGCTAAGCAACATCGTATTCAGTTATGTATTCCTGTGGACTTTTTTCGTCAATTTATTACAATAAAAATATCCGTCAGTTGGTATGTCAATGTTTTCGGTGTCGTATTATTTATTAATATTGTTCGTTTGTGTATATTAAGGTTCATGTAGGTGCTTGCGGTTTTGCTCGCTTGTAAGTGACTCGCCGTTGGTACGGCGGGTGGTTTTTCGAAATATAATATAAACGTAAGCGCTTGGAAAATCTTGGCGGATTTCTTCTTGGTCAAAATCAGGAATCGATTTTATTGCAATTTTATGTTGTAAAATTTTCACTCGTATTCAAAATTACATTCAATCAATTTTTCACTCGTATTCAAAGTTACATTATAATTAATATTCTCGAATATTAATTAAATGTATCTTTGTCAATATTTGAATTTATAAAAATACATACAATAAAGTATTTAACAAGCAAAAATTTAATCGATATTGACATTTCGTTACGTAAAACAAGATATAATTAATAATAATAATGATTATTGAGCAATAATTAATAATGTATTTTATTAATCGCATTATTATAATATTAACGATATGAACAAAAAGCCATCGACTGAATACTTAAGTATTGAAGTAGCAATAACATGCACTACTTAGTATTAATAAAGTATTGGTATTGCTTTACCAAACAGTATTATAACCAACTCTAGGTCGCAACGAATTTAGGGCTCTTCTAGTACTACAAATGACTACAACTTACTATAAGGCTCTTGTAATGGAAACTATCGCTTCAGCAATTAGTAGCTAATGTATTAAGTGGTTACCGCGACTGTCAAAAGATGCTCGGCGATTATTTTGTCGTTTGTGTCTATACAAGACACGTAGACAATCAATTGTGGACACATCTTTGAAGTAAAATAAACATATGTGTTGCTCGTCAACTCGATGCTTAACATAAAAATGGACGGTGCAGTGGTTTAATCAACTGCCCAGTAGCTTAAGCAACAAAATGGTAGTACGCGATAGTTGCGTCGACACGCAACCATCGCCTAAGCGATAGTAGCCAATGTCATCAACCTAAACGACTTAATCAACGATTAACTAAAAAGATTTTTACTGAGAAGAAATCAACCAATACCTTCTACAACGATGTGATATACATATTATATCATCACAATAATTAATAATTTAGTGCGCACGTGACTACCTTAATGGGAATGAATACTCGAAACAGTCTTAGTCATAAAGTAAGTAAAAAACAGTGGTAGTGAAGGCAAATTCCAGGCCATAACTCAAAGATCCCGTCATCACCATATCCATGTCAAGGAACAAAAGTACAGCAATGAAATACACTTTCAAATAAAAAAGGAAAATTGAAAATTGTTCAATTTTCTTTTTAAATAAAAAAAGAAATTGAAAATACCATGTTTCATTAGTTTGTTAGCGTTCCATTGTAGTTCTCATCGTTCGCAATACGTCTGCGATTACATTCGGGTAAGACTTCTGTAAAAATCGAAATCAAAAATCAAACTGGTTTTTCAGCTGAAAGCATAACTGAAACATCATTCGGACACTACTATTAGGTGTATTCACGTTGCTGTACCAACTATCCGTCGTTGGCAATTGCATCTAAGCTGCTTCAAATGTACACATCACATTTTTATAAACAATAATGTCCCATGGTCGTCCCGTGCGCGTACGTTAGTTGTCGTAAACGTTATAATCACTATTACATGTAATAATTAATTGTGTAAATAATACGGCTTCGACAAGACTATTATATTTTTCTTACGACTGATGTGTAAATCGTGTAAAAAGTCTTTTTTTTTTATGAAGGCATTTAATTTTTCAGATGTTGTGTCGAATCGGCGGTGACTAAAAATTAATAATTATGATTAATTAATAATTGATATTTGATATAATCTAATATAATTGATATCGTAATCGTACATATACGTAACCGACGCGATGTGGTTTATTTGTTCATAAAAATAATCGAATATTTTATATTTATTGTATTTTCATTTATTTTGTAATAATGTTGAATCGATTCGAACACAACATCTCATAGAATTTAGCGTAAGTACCTATTTATATCTGTATAGTCATAGTTAGTGTAAAAACGTATTTTATTAGATACATACTTATTAAATATCAACTATTCGTAGGGACTTCTAGCTTTACGGTTTTTTTTTACAATTTATTAAATTCTATTATAAGTTTGAAGAAAGCTGTATTTTAATAAAATAACAATTATTGCATTTCATGCTTTGTTCATTGATAATAATGATTTTTTTCGTAATATATTCTCAGTCAGGTATTAAATCTAATTAAGTTACATATTAGACGATATTTTCTTTTAATTAGTACCCATTTTGTGATCGGCATTATTATTTTATTTGTTATTAAGTCGCGGTCAAATTTATTTGTATTAAAATAATCCCAGTGTGTCAAATATCCCT
>DWRA01004928.1:0-10362 GCA_018250295.1 Spathilepia clonius
GAGTTTTTTACGTTTTGATCTAGTTGACTGACTTGATCCTTGATGTTCACCTATACATATCTACACCCAGCGCCTCTAGTGGATCGTTTATAAACAAAATTTTCGACATAGTAATTGTGATTGAAAAATTATACTAAGGACACAGAAATCTTACTTATTAGACAATTTTCTGCCGCAATGCTTTCTACAAGGGGATATGTATATAATTTATATATGAATACCAATATCCCAAATCTCCATTACTCGAAATCTAAACTATATACTACTAAATTTACTACTTTACCTTTAAACACGAATTATGATACTCTTAATTTTATAAAATCGGCTCTTAGATAAAAACGGGTCGAAAATATATCGAACACATTAACATATCAGCTGAATAGCCATCAAACCGTCGCGGTGACGGACGGACACACACGGCCGATCGTATCCGCGATATATTTTATTCGGCACAAAAGCATTAAGTTTTTTCGTTTTGCGTCCCGAACGAGTCGCACGTTATCAGCAAACGTCGCGAGGATTCGTTCCAATTAACACCCGCTCCGTTGATTTATGGTCCGGTTTGGTGCGTTTTTTTGCGCTGAATTAGGCTCGCGAGGTGTTAGAAATGAAATATGGCGAACTGCCTTGTTAGCGATCACAATTATTCACGTACAATGTTGTTGTACAACTTTTTTCAATTCTAGATTAAAAACAGCATGAAAAAATATGCTAATATTAAACAAATCGATAAGTCTTTTATCTTTTAAAAACCTTTACTATCGCTCTTAAATAATTTATACATATTGCTTCATACGACTTGTACGGACATATAAGATTTATTAAAGTTCTCTTTAATTTTAACTATTTAAAGAGACCAACGCTCCCTTTAAAATTTAACGTAATAAAGCTTGCTATTCACGGCCTGTCCGTACCTCGATTACGCTGTTGTCAGCACAGTTTAACTGTCGGTCCGCCTCGCTGCTACGGCAGTTAACGCCCTCGCTCCACGCTAGGAATGCTACTTATTTTGGTCGCTAATTTATAGAGCACAGTCAAGCCAGGTCACGCGAACTTTAAACATGGAATAGACGTAACTTTCCAGCGCGTCTTGTTTTATTTATTTAACTCAGTTCGCTTTCATCAAGGCTGCGATTTCCTTAAAATATGACGAGAAAAACATCCTTCGGAGCGAGTTTGTTTTTGTCGAGTTTGCAAAGTCTACTACCTTATTAATGAGATGATACTAAAATCATTCGATAAAGATCGAGCGGCATTGTAATTGAAACCTACTGTATAGATAGATTGTGTTTGATATTTTATAGTTGCGTATTAATATTAAAGTGTCGTACAATAAATGTATGTGTTTTGTAACAATATACATATACATATGTCTATCCTAACATCCAATAACCTATACATCTATAATAGTATTTAAATAACAAGCAAACATGTAAACAAATTCCTTATGTGCAAATTTGCATAAACATTTATGAAAGAAATATGTCCGCGCTGTTTAAAATCACAGCGGGGAGTAACACGAAGATTCCGTTGTCTGTCTGTCCACAGATTGTCCTAATGCTAATGCCATCGTGATTTCGCAGAACACTCTGTATGTAAATGAACTGAAATACAAAAACCTTTAACAAAAACGTGATTGACGTCCTAAGACTTTTTGTCGTTTTAGGGCGGGGTAGGGAATAATCCTGTTATATTCTTTTTTATAAAACTTTTTTTAAATCCCAACTTAGATATCGTTAGATTTTTATGTCATCAAAAATAAGGTATGAATATTCCAGTTGATCCGAGAGGCCTTGAGAAAAGGATCAGAATTACGAAGTAAATTATTAAACGCCAAGTTATTACAGAAGCAACACGATACAACGCTACTTTAGGGGTTAGTCTTCCCTTAAGTATGTTCCATGCTAAATATAACCCGGCCTCAGTCGTGCCGGATATTGAGGATTATCATAAACCAAGTGGAATGGAATCGAGCGTGGTGGCCGCACAGGGCGCCTCTATTTTAACACCTACCAGCCGTGGGCGCGATTTATGATGCCAACATTGCTTTAATGCTCTTCAGAGCGTATATCGCGTGAAGATCGATTTGAAAATTATTGTAAGTACCATAAAATCCATACAAGTTACATTTTATGTGACACTTATTTTTCCACGGCACCATGCATAGAAACATGGGTCAACGGGGGTTATCGCACACCAAGCGCGCACGAAGCTTTCACACTTACCGCTTCGTATCGTAAGCGGGCGGCATCTTTTAAAGTGTTTCAACCGCAACTGATCAGTTTATCGAAACTGTATTTATCAGCAGGGTGGTCTTTGGCGCGTATAAAATACACATACGAATAAATCAGTGTAACGAGCGATTCTCAGAATGACATCTAGCCTTCCAATGTCCTGATGACAGTGGACGCGAACGTCGAAGCCGTTGCAGCATTCTCGGTGCGTGCGCGCCGATAATGACAACATTTCTACTCGATGCGGTAGCGAGTGATCAGCGCGGACGATCGCAATGAATGACGTTGCGGAGGCGAGGGCGGCGGGGCGCGGGCCGGTACGTGTGCTCGCGCATGTGGTTGTGGCCACCCGCGCGCGCCGCGCGGAGCCCGTGTGGTCCGGCCTCGCCCCGCGCCCTCTACAGAGCCCTCTATGCAAATTAGCCCGCGTAGACAACAGATGGATGGCGGAATAAACAAACCGCGTCCTTTGCGGACAAGCGACCGCGCTCCAAGTAAACACGGCCAGCTCGGTAGCATATTATTTTCTAATTCTATTATTATTTCGTCTAATAAATTATACTTATTTCAAAATCCATATCCTCACATTATAATCAACGTTAATTAACTCGTCATTTTGCGTTACCTTAATATTGCACGTGATTACACGACAGTGACAAAAGTATCATAGTATCTGTAGTTGTAAGGTTGTCTTTTAAATATTCAAAAAGATTAAGACTTACAGTAATCCACATTAGCGCCGTTCCGAACATGACATTCGATAAATCCCTTTGACCGTCCCTCAGCTATTGGTTTAAGGCGAAGTGAAGCATAATAATGTCGTAAGAAAAGGTCAATGTGGCACTATTCGGTGCGCAGCAAGAGGTCCCCATACAAAGCGCGCCGGACGGCCGAATCCTTCTTTTTTGTGACTCAATAGATGTGTTATACATTTTTTTGGTTTTATTGGTCGTAATTTCACGTGGGGATATTTACGGGCGGCCGCGGGCCACCTAATTAAGTTGTTAGGCGACTCTGGAACCAAGCATTGTTTAACAGAGGCGGCTTTGTACACCGATAAGGGTTTGTACGACCTTTTCGTGTATTTGTATTCTTTTGACGGTAGCCCAACATTAATATTGAGATGTTTTGAAAACTTTAACGCTCATAACTATTTTATTGTTCAACTGGTGATCTTAGGGCATGAATATTAACCTTAGTGGAGATACAATTGAGTTTGCATTACATAATATGTTTTTATTTAAAATCCCGACATAAGCAAGTGTATGATCGTACCTACAACTTATTTGTGATCATAAAAATGTTTGGGTGTGTAATTTTTATTGCACATTCATTTTTATCGTTTACAATGTAATGATTGATCGCAATTCGCAATAAAATCTTGCATGGCGGCGACCGGCCGCACCGCGACAGGTGGGCCAGTAAAATCGCCCACTTCCGTCTGTCTGTCTGCCGTTTTTGTAGTATTATTTTACTTTGCTTGTCTATACATAATGAATCTGTTTTTGCTTGTTACATTCATTATTCTTATCCCCCGTACTCCATTCACACATTCATGCATACAAGAAAAGCGTACAAACGTCCGCACGTAAAATATATCTAAATCGTTTAGGTATTCAACTTATCTACATTTTTGTCTGTGGTTCATTAATAATATACGTTTGTTTTAATTCTCACCAACTCACATAAGATAAGGAATAAAAAAAGTTTTATGAAATAAGAGTATCATCGTCAACAAAAAATATCTCATTAACACTATTTATAACCGATTTCAATTCATATAAGTAATTGTAGATACATCAATCAATAGAGTAGTTAATGATTTTGTCATAATTATTAGCATTTGTGACGTCAGAACAAACTTCTCATCCCTAAGGAAGCCACCCGCATAGGATATCCTACGAAGCCACTTTTAAAAATGTCCGATGACGGGATCGTCTCCTAATTAGGTACATAAATGTAGTTTATTATTCTGGTAAAAAACTGTAATAAGACTACTTAAACATATAACCAAAGTATATTATTAAATACTAGCTGACCCGGCGAACTTCGTATCTTCGCACACGTGACGGAAGCGTAAAAAATGGAGTAACTTCTCCCGTTTTCCCCACATTTCCCTTCACTGCTCTGCTCCTATTGATTGTAGCGTGATGAAAAGTATACTATAACCAGGTCAGGAGTATGAAAAATAATTGTACCAAGTTTCGTTAAAATCCGTCGAGTAGTTTTTGTTTCTATAACGGTTATACAGACAGACAAAAATTTTACTGATTGCATTTTTGGCATCAGTATCGATCCCTAATCACCCCCTGATAGTTATTTTGGAAATATATTTCATGTACAGAATTGACCTCACTACAGATTTATTATAAGTATAGATTTCTTAGATATAATAAATACGCGACTGAATAAAAAATCGCAAGAGCCAAAAGATAAGGTGTGCGACGCCTAACAATTCGCACTTGGCCAGCGTGGTTGACTTAACTTATCTTAACTTCTTACGCTGAGAGTAGACCAGTGCCCAGTGGTGGGGCATTAATTAATTGGCGACGATATTTAATATACAACGCTTACCAAGATATATTACATAATAACCGAATAATACTGAAGGGTAAAATAAGGTCTCATATATTAAGTTACATTTGCTATTAGTGATCAAAACGAAATATTAAATCAAAAACGGTATCTGTATAAGAAAAATTCGACGGAAGCAGCTGCATCAACGCTAAAAAAATAACTGTGCTACCAATTCGTGGCATTCTATCAATATGTGAGCGACTCAGTGAATTTATATTATTTATTTATTTTAACGGGTGACCATTCCATTCCAAACTGGTTTACAGCCGAAACCGAGCTTTCGGTTTCTGTCCCGGTTTCGGCCAAAACAGATTTTTTTTAGAATTGACAGATTTAAGGTCTACCGAAGCATTTGGACAACGTATCCCTGTTCATTTGTTTTTTATTTTATAAATACTTAAAATTATCTAATGTAATTTAGTTACGCTCTGATAAAAATTAACAAATGCCAGACACTACTCGTCCGTTGAAGGTCAAGCGGCAACCAATGGGCTGCGAGGCTAACGGCCGAGTACAGCCGAATACAACACGAGAGTTCACGAATGTACGTTTCAGCGGGGCCGAAAGGGTCGGCCTATGTCTGGCCGAAACCAAAACTTTAGTCGAAACCGACGAAAGTTTTTTATGGCCTAAACCAAAACTACGGTAGGCCACTAATAAAGCTACTATTGCTAAAGTGTTCATCATTATTGAAAATTTGAGAACATTTTTATAGAAAACTCATAAAACGTAAACTTCACTTAAAATTAGTCTTCTACGTACGTAAAATGAAAAAAATATAAAAATTGAAATAAATACATTGAATATTAACTTGGAACCTGAATACTTCTCAAATTAAATCAATATGTATTTAGATTTCTTGGAGGCAAGATTGCAAGAAGTAATGTATGTAATAATAATTTCATGGACCCATCGTTATCTTGTTTTGCTAACTAAATGGTCAATTTGTGGTTGAACTTATCACATTTACCATGTTGCAATGCAATTATTGAGGCTTTTGGTTATTATTTATGATCGCATCTGAATACCGGTTTGATAAAACAAATATACACCGGACTAAGACAAAAGTAGCTGTTGTAATGAATTTGCTAGTTTACAGACCACCCGCTGTATCGAATAAACAGGTATGCGTTATACACATAATCAAAGATTGAAGTGCCCTTTTTTATTATATATGATGGAGTAGCAAACGAACATGCAGTCCACCTGATGGTTAGTGGCAACTGCAGCCCATGGACATTTGTAATCCACCCCAGATAAGACGAGGGTCCTACCTGGTCGACCACAAACGCGTTGCTACACCTGAGGACTAGGTTCGAATGCCTCGGATAAGTCTGTCTCCCTGACCAGGCCCTTCAAACCAGAAGACAGCAGCGCTTAACACTGCTATTATTAGGCAGAAATAGATGTAATCTGCCTGTTTGTGAATTAAGTGTTCGTATGTTAAAATAAGGAATAATGTGTTGTTTAATAAATAATAATAATGCGCTTTTTACTAAAATCATATGTGAATGTACACGGTACTTATAACGAAAAAAATGTTTGTTTTTTTGTCGGTTTCTTTCTCTGATCTGCGAAACGGCTGGCCCTACTTTCACGGGAAATTAACTGGCACATAGCTGATATTATAAGGAGTAGGTAATTTAGGTATAAAATTTAGGTTTTATGTAAGTCATGTTATTTTTTTTAAACGCGGATGAAACCCTGCGGAATTTAATTGTCAATAAAATACCAGAAGTCACTCATAAAAGATCCGTTTGGTCAAATATGTGCTGGAGGTTAATGATAATCGATGCCTGATATCTTTCGAAACAGATGAATCTCAAGAAAAGTAAACGAGACGGTAGTATAAAACACTTAAGTTACTGCATCATAAAACAACACGAAATTCAAATTCAAATGCATAACGATTATAACTGTTATTGTAACTGCGTGATTAAAAAAAAAACAATAAATCGATTCTCATGATTGATCATTATAGTGAAAACCCATGAAAATGGTGTTCAAATTAATTGCATTAATCATACACTTTTGTATATAATGCCTAATGGTGTTAAAATTAATTGAATTAATCTACACTTTTCTATACACTGCCTAACAAACGTTTCGTCTCGCCGGCCGCACACGCGCCGTGTACAAAACAGCCGCTGGCAATTAATAGTATGTTCTGGCTATTTATTATATGATATTAGATCCAATAAAGACTAATTTGTAATACAATAGTATTGTGACATTCATGGACCGGACGCATGTGAGCATTATAAAATGTTGATCGACGAATTTAAATTCGCCATGTAAAACTTATAAGGGCCCTAATACACGGCGGCGAGTTGTGAACTTCGGGTGTGATGCCGCTCACGTGCGCCAGACGGAAGCGGCCCGCTCAGACGTGCTGCGACCGATGCATTGGTATTCTACGGAATGCACAATGTGCCACAATGTGTTTATCATGATGTACTTTTACGGGTTTTAGATTGTATGCAACTGATAATGGCCGGAGTTTTGATCGAGCCCTGTGTACGTAAGTGGGTAAATTTGGTCTACAAATAAAACAACACGTCTAGTTAAACATGTTGGTCAATCGATGTTTTTTCTTTACTTTCCAATTTTCATACATTTTTTTACATACATTTACAGAACATTTCCTTATTGATCAAATTCATTATTAAAAAAAAAATTGAATGGTTACTAACTTGTCCTCTCAATCGGGAGGTCCGAAGTTCGAACCCCACGCACGAACCCCGATTTTGAAGTCACGTGTGTATTAAACATCAATTATCACTTGCTTAAATAGTGAAGAAAAACATCATGAAAAAAACCGGCACACATCAGTTCTTTAAAAAAATCTCAGGAGCGCGTGAAGTCTTGCAATCTCTACTTGACCAGCACAGTGGGCTATGGCCTAAATTCCCTTCTTACACTGTGAGAAGACCCATGCCTAACAGTGGGACAGCAATGGGTTGACAATGACCAAAAAATTACATACCTTGAACCCAGAGTTGGTCGACCCTTGTGTGTATCTGAGCGGACTTGAGCCCGACGCAGAAAGTGGAGAGCACAAGGATAGCGACGAAGAGGACCTTCCCCGCGTCTCCCTGGAGGAAGCAGCCCAAAATGAACAGCTGCTCCTGCAACCACGCTCGGATCCAAAGTGACGTTCGCCCGCCCTCGATGTTACCCTGCAAAAGAGACAAAAACTTAAATCGAAAATCAAAAATAATTCCAATATGATACATGAGTTGATCTTTAAACAGCTTAAAAGATTGCATTGTATATGCTTAAACTACTTCCTATAAAGTCACCTATGAAACAATGAAAGCTAAATCCAAATCGATTCATTCGTTTAGGAACTGAGATGCTAAATTCAAACAGATACGATAAACCTATAATCTCTTGTTTTTGCAAGGGAAGTTAAAAACGTTGTGAACTTAATTATTTACGCCGTACACAAGTACTGTACGTGTACATTTTTTAAATGTAGGTATAAGATAACTTCTTACTAAATATCATCTTCTCTACTCGTCAGAAGTAGAGCGCTAACATTAATAGAGCATGTTTCTTGAAATCAGATTCATTGATGTCAAAGAGCTTCAATGGTAGTGGCTATGTAACGTTGTCAAAATTGTACATCATCATGCTCCTAATTAATTCTTGTCTTTCTAAAAGAAACGGTAGCAACCGATAAAGCTGTTACATCATATTAAACTAATATCGATATCGCTTCGGCTCGTAATCGATTTACATGATTTACCGAAAGTGCTCGGCGGAGATAAGTTAATAAGATCAAAGTTTTTAAACGTCGGAATAATTTCTCAGTTGATTGTGATTAATGACAGGCGCGGGCGGGTGCGGGCGACCGCGGGCGGCCGCGGGCGAGCGGAGCCCTGGCGCCACCGCGGGATAGGGTTGTTAAATGGACCCTCGATTGCTGAA
The DNA here is from genome assembly GCA_018250295.1 of Spathilepia clonius. NCBI lineage: Eukaryota > Metazoa > Arthropoda > Insecta > Lepidoptera > Hesperiidae > Spathilepia > Spathilepia clonius. The sequence goes on from DWRA01004928.1 coordinate 8,745, forward strand.
TTATTAAGATAAGGTACACACAGTATCGTGTTTTTATGAAATTCAATATTATATTATAACATGTAGGTTAAAGCTAACAAATTTTAAAAATAAAACATGATCGAGTCTTATATTTTACAGCTGCACTTAGTAACAAATAACAACTAAAAAGACAATTTATTTAAGAAAACCAATTCATGACCATGCCTATTAGTATGAAATGCTAAAATCGAGTAAACAATTAATGGATTTAAACGTTAGATTTTCCTAACTGCCAACCCTATAAGTTCTGGCATCCGACGAACTGAGGAAACACGGCGTATGTTTTACGACGCATTTAGCGATTTCATCTACGAACATATACATAATGTTCGTAATATACAGAGCTTTAAGCTGTCTCAAAGCTCCTTATTCCTGCTTGGAGGAATTTTAACTGAATTAGATAATTTGTTTATTTATACTTAAAGTAAGTTGGATATAAATAGATATCTCAACATAAGTCGTTATCATTCCATCACCTTTATTTTCATACACATTTACAATATAAAGCCCCCATATATGGTACATAGCCTACTGGTTGAATCAAGGCCTCTCAGTCGAGGGGTCCGAGGTTCAAACCCCAGGCACCTTTGATTTTTCGAAGTTATGTGCGTATTATAAAATTAATTATCATTTGCTACAACGGTGAAGGAAAACATCGTGAGGAAACCTGGACACTTGAGAGTTCTTTGGAAATAAAAAGTTCTCAAAAAATGTGTGAAGTCTACCAATTTGCACTTGGCCAGCGCGGTGGTCTATGGCCTAACCCCTCTCACTCTGAGAGGAGACCCGTGCTGAGTGGGACGGTGATGAGTTGACGATGATGTGGTACACAACGTAGATATGAACACGGCTATATTAAGCTTGATTTTTGTTATTTTTGGCTACTAAAGCATCGACGCACGCATTAAGTCGTCTCATCTAATGTCTCTATAATCTCCCCGAACCCCGCAGAGCGCTTCTAATTGCGTAATAATAACTCAATCGTCTCTTGTCGAATGTTGCGTTACACGCGAGCGCGATGCCCTTATGCCTCATTTACATTCGTCGATAACTTGAACGTTAAATCCCTTATCCTTTTCGTATTATTCTTTTAAAAACATTAATGTCATATAGCACGTCTTCCTTTTAGTAGCGGTAATGCCGGCAGCGTTACTGCTACTAAATGTTTTGATTTGTTATTTGATATGTTATCGCTAATGTATGTAATCTGGTAATAACTATATTAACAAGGATATGTAATTACACATTTTGTCAAGAATATTATAAAGCTATATTGTACCCATAAACTATATACCATTAATTAGTGTGGTAAAATACATTCAGTTTTAGAAAATGTGTCAACAATAATAATGCCGAACTGGGACCGAATGATAGAACTGAAACTATAGTTATATAATCTGTGTATTAAATGTTGTACACTGATAAAAGCTATAATAAAGCAAAATAATGTGATTCAAATAGGATTTGTTAGGTTAGGTTGCGTTAAAAGTACCAAATGTGGACGTTTAAAGTACCTATTGTGGACGATCCGCGTGGCGGAGCGGTCACCATACCGGTCTGACACGCAGTGGGTTCCGGGTTCGATCCCCGGTCAGAC
>DWRA01004929.1:0-10361 GCA_018250295.1 Spathilepia clonius
AATTTGTAATACGTACATAAATTTGAAAAATCTGAGGTGCGTGCTTGGGGTCTGAACCTTGGACCCCTCGACTGAGAGGTCGTGGTTCAACCACTAGGCTATCACTGTTAGTTCAATCATTGTTATTATCTTGTTCATTTACGAGTAGATAGTTCTGGTTCTTGAGTTTCCAGTGAATCGTTCATAGTTCAAAGAAAACTTACAATGCTTTTGATCAATTAGTTACAGTGTCCTTACAAGGGGTGGTCACTCGGACGTAAGAAAACCATATTCCGATTCCTTTCATTTGCCATCAATGTATACCTATACGAAATCGCAGGACTAAATAAAATTCTTATCACCCACAGTAACATAAGTTGTAACTTTGGTAGAAAGTAACATAAAAATCAAGAATACGAAAAAGATTTCTATAGTTACACGTAGAAGTACCTATTATTAAATGATCATTTTAATAAAAGTGAAACAAACTACCTTAAAATTTTATTTTCTTCCGTTCAAATACATTACGGGTGTTTTACGATATGTAGTTCTGCACAACGATATTTTAAATAAAGATATATTAAAAAATGGTAATTAATGTATTGAAATACGCACAATTTGTAAAAATATCTATATAAGATGTTCTGTAATTTGCTCATCGATTTCATATGTAAAATTAATTGCGTTCATGTAACAATAACCAAGGGTTGGAAGGGTTCGTTGCATGTGTGTGGTGTAGCCGTGAACCGTTCATGTGTGTGTCCTTTAATGCGCGGTACTTGGCTGGTGCAGGGCGCGAGGCGGGGGCGGCGCCTATTCCTAGCGCGAAACTAGGCCGGCCGCCGACCGCGGACGCTGTACCATGTTGCAGGATGTAGCGGACGAACCAGCGAGTTATAAACGCTTTATACGCGCAAAATCCTTAATTACTTTTTTAATCTATTTGTAGCAGGGCACACAAAGTCTGAGGTGCACTAAATCCGGACTTTAAATCTAATGTTATTTTTCAGATTACTTAGGTATTGCAGCCGAGATCTTTTGCGGAGTAGATTAACATAAAATAACATTTAATTGTTTGTTCATAATATATGATTTTTGTATAGCTAGGCCACCAAAAGGAAGAGACAAAAAAGTCGAAATATATTATTGTTATATATTGTGATATCATAACAAGTTAGGCATCTTAAGAAGCGACTATGCGATTAACCCCAAGCTAAGGGCTGTATCTTACTTGGAAATTCATTTACCGTAATTTCAAAAACGTCCGGATAAACCCAGTTTGTATAGCAAACCCTCAGGGCAGTGTATGTTCATCTGCGAACTAATAAAAATTGACGGATAAATTTATAGATACAACGAATATCCTATAAACTTCGTTTTACGGTAACAAGCTAGGAAAATGTACTGTCGCAATAACAAATTTGTAACACGGTTTAAGCTCTGACTCGCCGAAAGCATGTTTTGCTTATTGCAATCAAAAAGCATGCATTTAGTGACACGTAGCGCGATATTATTGACTTTCGATGCGAATATATTTTGTAACAAACTTGTTATTACCTAATACTGCATTGGAGTTAAGTTATATGCATTTACAATATTGTTATGAACATAATTACTACCTTTGGCCGCTACCAATGTTTTTGCGTCAGAACACTTGGTATAACAGATTAATCTTCTGTCGATAGAGTTAATAAAGTATTACGTCGAAACATTTTATAATACCAGACATTATCAAGCTTTGGATAAGTCTATTTATCACTTGACAGCAAATTGGAAAACTCGTAGCAAAAAAGCTGTTTATAAATATGTCATACTTACGCAAAGTTGGGTATGCTACACAAATTACAGAACACACTATTAGTTGCACAATATTTTTTGCTCGTTTTCATTTGCATTTTTCGATTAGTTACAACACATCTGCATTTTAATGCTAATTATAATCATTATAAGAATTTATATAAGCCGCGTGAAAGTTACGAACGTCAACCCTTACTAATTAAAAGTAAATTTAATTATACTTAGTTCATAACTAAATTTAATTTTAACCTTAGATTAAAAAAATGATAGATTCCTTAGATGCCTTTCTACAAAAAAAAGTGTCAAAAATAAACCGCACGTAGATATGTGTCTTTTAAGCGATTGGTATTAATTTAGTTGTTTTGTAATGTAGTCATTTAGTATTTTATTTACAGTTTCTGGATTGTGACTTAGACCATACCTTCATTTTGACTCCGGACGCGTGACGATGCCGACATAAAAACTGCTTCTAAGAACAAAGGTTCAAGATCTACATAAACCACCGGACTGGTATATCCGATCCTATTTACACAAATATATAAAATTGAAGTGTCTGTCCGTAATTTTAAAAAAGGAAGTTTATTTTAGAGTCTGTATTACACAATATTGGATAATATCTTTACATTAGTAAATGAACGAATGAATGAGTATTAGCTCATAAACGATTCCATGTTTTTTTTTTAACTCTTATAAACTACTGAACCGAATTTAATGGAATTGTCACGCAAAAATAGGTTCTGTATTTTTTAGTAATTAGTATTTTTCGTAAATAGCAAGACTTTTTTCCTAAAAAATATTTAGGATTAAATTTGTTCACGGTTGTGTCCAGACGGAGCCGCAGGGGAAGATAAGTTCCTAATAAATCTATGTCGAGTAAATAGTACGCGGGACACTGGAAATGCTGTTTCAGAGAAATGTTTTGTGTTTTCAAATACTTTCAGATGACCTAGAATTGTTTTACCTGTCTTGTTTTTCTAGTCCGCTGTCCGGTTTTGTTATGTAAATAGCTTTAAAATTGTATTATCTATTTTACCTAGAAGAATCCGTATGATTTTCATATGGTACAACATACACGTTTTTATAGTATAGAATTAGTTTGGTGCAGTAGGTAAGACATACTTTACTGAGGCATTTCAGTATGGTTCTTAGGGCAACACATTTGTCTCCAACTTTAGGTAGAACTTTAATATTATCTGGGATCGATTAAATATGTTAAGTTGACTTTACAAAGCACGATACATACAGAATGCCGTGATGAATGCCTTAATGAATGAAGTGTTATAAACGCAAAGATTCCGCAAAGTTACAATAAGCAATCGCGTTAGCATATGAGGTGACCATCTTAGATGCCAGGTGCAACTCATCTATGACCAGTTTCAGGTAGAATAGCTCTTCTCTATGGAGTTGGTAAAAGATGCCAATTGGCGGCAGTGGTGACTTACCATCAGGTGGACTGCATTGTCGTTTTCTACTCTATCATATATCAAAAAAATTTTGAGAATTGTTTTTTAAGTATTCGGCGTGCAGGTTTCCTCGCGATGTTTTTCGTCACTATTAAAGTAAGTGATAATAAATTTCCAATACGCACATAATAATCAAAAGTGCCAGGGATTCGAACCTCGAAGTCCTTGGTCGAGCGGTCGAGTTTCAACCACTAGGCTATCACTGCTTAAGCTATATTAAACTAAATAGGTAACAGATTACACCTTCGTTTGCAATTTCCTTTTGAAGTAATATCAACAGTCGGCTACAATTTCTTGTGACTGTACGCGGATCCATTGTGTATTGATCGTGGCTTCAGAATATAATGAACACTGCAAATGCACGAACTCCGTCCTTCCAATTACTTCACGTTGGTTATTTACAGCTGGTCGTGACAAGTCATGTTTTATATAAATCCGGTATTTCAGCTAACTTTACACGTTAGTTTTTTGTACTATAAAACCTTTAGAATGGAAATTGACACCTGAAACGTTACGATCGTAGTACTCAGAAATTTAAATGTAGGTATGATTTGTAAGTATGTACATGTATTAGTTTTTCTTCATCACAGGTGCTATTGTCATATTAAATTAGTTCAATAACACATGAGTATTTTCATTAATACATAATCTAAACATAAGTATTTGTCATTTGTACGCCAATATTAGGCACAGTAAGCGTCTCCGAATATTGTAAACACATATTATATTTCTTACTGACGAATAAACGGTTATGATGATTATGATAAAATTAATTATCACTTGCTATAAAAGGTATATATATCATGAGGTTTCGTCGTCACACAGCTGAAAGTCCCTTAAATAGTTCTTAAAAGTGTCTAAAGTCTACCAATTCACACTTGGCCAGCGCCGTGGTCTATGTCCTAGCATCTCTCTCCGAACGGAGACCCGTGCCCAACAGTGGGACAGTAATGGGTTGACCATTATTATTCAATTAATTTCATTTTAAATAAGGCAATAATTGTATACACTAGTTCTGTGTAATTCACCAATACGCCAATACACAAAATATATCCTTGATAAATCTCGAATACTATTTAATAACGAAAACTCCATTCCAGGATCAGTCGCCGGTATTAAAAATATAGATACTTGGCTTGTACGTGATCCATTACGAAAGTTAACCAATTCATCGCCAGAGTAATAAATTGAGTGGTGAGCTAGGAGCAAGGCTCGGTATAATCCGTTGCGTAACATCCGCATTCATTGCTGGCTATGGTGGCCACCGCCAGACAGCGCTTGTACTGTAGAAAGTGCACTGAATAGATTGATTAATACTTTACGCTCGATTTTGAAATAGACATCTCTCGTGACGATTTACAAATCTAACTGATTTTAGTAAACATGTTACAAATTTACTATTTATTTTGAAATGAAGTGTAGTGAAAACGTGTGTTGAATGGTCTAAATATGTATAATTTTAATTTAAATTTGAAGATTTAACAAAATAAAGAACAAGTGAATATTGACACCTTTATTTTCTATGAATTTGGCATTTTTTTTACGGCAACACTTTACCCAGTAAAGCTTTGCCTGCAACTCCAATGACGACCGACTAGTGGGCAAGTGCACTTCAACCGAGGGGAGACCAGGAGCATACTCCAAGCGCTGCACCACTTCGGATTGGAGATAGGGTTTAGTGGGTACCTCGAATGTCCGTTTTAAACCGTCCGATGACCTGAGAAGGATTTTGTTTTGTTATAATATTCGGAACATTTACGTTTTAAATTAAAAGGAATGCTCACGGTATTCTACTGTCAGCCATATTGGCAAACTCATCGATATTCGTTTTGGTTCACTTTGTAGGCATTTGTCAAGACATTAGCAATTGTTATTACTCTTTTTTATTTGTATAATTTTATTATATTGTTTTAGTGTATCGTAAACAAATAAAACATCAAATCATATTTATAATTGTGTAACATTTGCCCACACAAACAGGTTGATACAGACCACTTGATACAGACTAAACAAATCCGACCTGAAATTCGCTCAGCATCAAGCAATTTGTACAGAATTATTAGATGCTCCAAACTGCTTTTGTTTTTTGGAGCGTTAATTTACAGTAATGAGGAGAGATCATTGTACCGACTTCGACAATCGTTTGCCCGAGCGCTATATTTGGCTTCCAACCAACTTTTTTCACTTAGCGAAATTTTATCGAGCAACAAATCGCTATTCTATTTGACAAGACTAATGCGTTAAAAAGGGAAATGAGATGCGTTTCATGTTTATGCATCGGTTTAACGGCAAGGCGCATGCAGGCGAAAACTTGAGCTGTGGAGTGCATACTTTCACAAGTGGAATACGATGCAATAGCTAGATTTTACGACATTTGCCTAACAGTTTTTCCAACGTTTTTCTTTCCTTATTAGGTACAAATATCGATTGACGGGCAGATATTGTGTTCAAAGCTTTTATAAAAATATGTGTTATGAAGTTTGTTTCAATGCCATTTTATGACTAAATACTATACGAAGTGGTGGTGGATTAATGGCGTTCAAGATTAATTTCAAAGACCTATTTTGAATAACATATTTTTGTTATTTTTGATTTTGAAGGAAAGATATTAAAACAGGATTGCTCTTTATAAATATGTATAAAACTAACATATGTGTCTATTTGTTTATCTGTAGTGTCGTAGCTCTTAAAAGTATAAAATGTTTTTTTTTATTTTTATTAATAGGTGACTTTATCGAAAGTGTTCTTAGATAAGTAAAAAATCTATTTAGTTGTCTCAAAGATCATCAGGTGTTTTATAATTTGAGTGCTAGGTTTTAAATTAATTCTAATAACATTATAATGAACATATTGGTCAATTTAATTCATACACACACCAAAAAGCTTACACATAGAACTTATAATAAACATTATATTATTTTTTTCTAGCAGACCTCAAAGTGGAGATATAATTAAATGCTGTTACTATACCCCAACTGTGCACTGAACAGCTGTACTTATCCCAAAGCGCACGTATTTGCGCTTTGGGATAAGTACAATGTTATTGAGTATAATATTGTTATTGTTTATAGCATATAGAAACACAAAGAGTGGACGTTAATATCGCTTGACAGCTATTTCCAAGCTCAAACTGACCTTACACAATATAATACTAATCCCAGCTAAGATAGAAGTCCAATCTCAGGTTGTTTACTGAAGCAATTCCAAAGCCCTAAGGACTGAGTAGAGACGCTTTTATATGCATATGTAGTTGCATATATCCCTTCATATTGCGCAGTGCATTTCCTCTACTATGACAAACTGATTTGATTAATAATTGTTATAGCGTTATCACAGTAGTTAAATATTTAATCGAATCCTATACAATACGAACTATTTCGAAAATCTGGAATCATTCCAAATTCAAATGCTTTCATTTGACACCTCCTATGACACAGTATTAACTGGAAAGTCGTTAAATATCTGTGGAAATTATCAAACAGTTGCAAATGTACAATGCGAAATATTCTGCGAATCAATTTAAATACTAGTTCTAACATAGTACTAGATGTCGCTCGAACGACCTGCACTTCAATTCAAGGTCAGCTGTATTGAAAATCCTGGCTATAGTAGTATAGTAGAGGGCGGTCCGTGAGCTGACCTAGTTCTGGCACTAAATATTGATTTTACTTTGTACCAGAGTTGCTGAAACTTCAATGAAAAATAACAACTACAAAATTTAATAAATAAGGTCGAGATAGTGTGCAATGTTGTACACAAAGCATGACCTAAAAGGCGGTCATAAAAAGATAAAATTAAAAACAAAACTGGTAGGTATATAAAGATGACGGTCGCAAATTATTTTGCCTGATTTTTGGTGTCATCTTATCGCTAAAATCCTTCAAATTTGTATGTCAATGTGTATTATAAATGGAGTCACGGCCGGTTGTCGATCTCTCAAAATTATGGTCACGTTATCGTTTAGTTATAAATGATATCTCGTAGATAATTCGGTACTAGAGTACAAGGCGAATAAAAGGAAAACAACACTTTATGTTTATTGTACGATATACCTTCCGCTGATGTTAACTACCGGTATTTTGATTGTTCTACAATTTACTCCTAAATATCTAACTGTTAATTATTAGTTAATTATAATATAATTTAACGTTACAATTATTCATAAATATGTATCCGTTTTTTGTTATTAATATTAAAAATTGCAATATTTGTTGCAACAACGACAGTTTTCCTTAATGAAAAACATACCCGATTAACGGCTTAGTATACGTAACTAACTCCACGACCTTAATCCGACAATATTTCCTTATAAGCGAGAGCAGTAGAGTACTACAATTTAAAATGTTCGAAATAATCCGCCGAATTAGGAAGCGTCAGTGATTCGCAGGCCACGGTCTCGGGCTCGAACTTGTCCGATTTTTATTGCGAGTTTAAAGAAGCGAGCGAACTTGCCCCAGTGACCACGGGTGGCGGTTGATATAAATATAATGCAAGCCCACGTCCAGTAATAGAATTGCTCGATGGCACATTGCCGGTTTGCCGCTCTCCACTCCAAATGCTCGCTCGTTTTATGACTATAATTTGAAGATATACCCAAAATAAACTTAATTACGCCCTTGTTTCCTCCTGTTAATTTCGGCAGTTTAACCAAGTCTCAATTTCAAGTCGATTTCGAAAGCAATTGTGCTAATAATAACGGGTATGACGCAAAGGATGTACCTATTTCAGCTAACTAGGAGCACATGGCGATATTGCTGACACACTGGCGCCTTTGATGCTCCTTGCAAAATGACAGCAAAAAGCGGGCGAGCATTCCTATTAACCTACATTTCGTTTTGCATGCGCCAGTGCATCGCATCGTTCCCTGAAGAGCGCGTTTGACATTTTCTTGTTGAAAACTGCACGGATCGTAGAGGTAGTTGCGTGGTGCGGGGAGGGGCTGGGGAGGGGGGAGGGACGCACTGCGCTCGCCGGTTCGCGCGGCGTAACCTACATACCGGTCAACACTCCGGCTCAGTCAACACTCGCTACAGGGACATTTGGAGCGTTCGCCGTGCCAGTACACTTGCACAAGTTGTCTAGGATAGTTAAGTAGACAGAATGATTGTTAGACAGCGCTAATATGCGTGTTTTGTGTTGTAATTTCGTTTCTACTTTATTGAGAGTTGTCATTTTACATATGTATGTTTTGAATCTATTTTGAATAGATAAATATTAACAATTTAACATCATCTTCACTATATTGTAATAAAATAAATGAAAATGCGCAGAAAACATTGTAATGTGAGCTAATTTTATATAAGCTGGGAGGTTGCTACGAGCTACGAGTTAAGTTGTAGGCGCCTACGAAAATATCGTAGGTAGAATTCCAACGAATCAAGCTTTCAGAATATACAATTCATTATATGTCATTATATACTCATTCAGAAAAAGCTTCACGTTACATTTTTATTGACTTAAACCTTTACAAAGCCTCTATTCTTTTTAAAACAATATCAAAAACGCTAATGATGGAACATCAGCAATTTTTACACACACAAACCTTTAGACCTCAAGACCGCACACGAGAAATTCCCGTACGTAATACAACACTCACCTGAAACAAAAAAAATACAAATTAATTGAGGTTCGACAATGGGGCTCTAATTATTTCCGCGTGTACTTAATCCTCTTCACGGCCGGAACCATAAAATTCTTTACGAACATCTGTTTATACAAAGTTATTTGTTCAACCGAATTACGAATAGTCGGTAAAAGCAGAACTAATTAAAGGAACCTAGTTCACGTTTATTAATAACTAAAATATACGTATGTATATTACAAAATCAGTTTCGAAAAAACGATTATTTTTTACTACTCATCTAAAAGGCATAGGTAATGTATAAAAATCCTACTACAACCCAATTTGAAGGTATAATTTCAGTCTAATCATAGTAAAGTTTGTCTAACGATCAAGTAACCTGTCAAATGAATGCTGCAGTGTAAACAGACTAACGCCAGCTTTAGATGCGACTAGACAAGGCCATAGCTATCAGTGAAATGTCGAGAAGGAAAGAGAGGGATACACAAAGTATTTATTGCACACACAACAATACTACAAGTGCAATATACGCACACACGGACACGTTTTCTATTTCTATTACGTGGTCTAGGGTTGTCTATTGGCGTTAATAAAAAGAGTTATTAACTGCGTGTGCGTATCATTGTCTATTAGATTATAAATGTAAGGACAGTTAGAGCCATTAGCAACAATGTATAACGGTTATTTACTGAAATAATGTGTTCGTTTTAGTATGGTTATTTTAGAACTGTGGTTCGTTTACATCTACAGACATTGTGTGTCACAACTGTGATAGACAAAATAGTATTTTCCTATACAAAGTGTATTAACGTGTATGTATGTATACGACTGAACAGATATGGGATGTACCTGACAAAATATTGTATAAAATGATTATGTCTGACACGGGCCGTGTCTGACTTGTTATATGTCTGTAAATATAAAGAAGCTTGAGATTTTATTATTGATTGCATTGGATAGTGTCATAATAATTTTTCAAGGTACCTAATGCTTTGTTTTATTCAATTGAACAATTTGCAATAACAAGTAGAAGTGATACAACCTGTTACTTCATAGTGTAATAAATTATTTTATTGATGACAACATTTCCCGTTATAATTTATTACACGGGTATATAAATCTACTATACATACGTGACGAGCTTGTTCAACAGAACTGGTAATACGATTGTTTCTACGCCGAAGTTCCTGGTTTGAATCTTGTTTGGTCTATCCAATCATGCTTAGGATGGAGGGTCTCCTCACCCCAAGGGTAATTGTCCATAAGCTTGAATGTCAATAATAAACACATTTTAAAGGTGGTAGTACCCTTTGTAGTTCGACTCCGGCGGCACCACCTAATAGCAGCAGTGTTAAGCGCTGCTGTCTTCTGGTTTGAAGGGTGAGGTAAGGGGGATAAACTTAACGAGGAATTCCAACTTAGTCAACGCATCTGTGTTCGACTTCAGTTGGGATTCTGGTCTTATCTGGGGTGAATCACAAGTGTCCATGGGCGGCAGTTGCCATTTACCATCAGGTGGACTGCATGCTCGTTTGCTACTC
>DWRA01004930.1:0-10359 GCA_018250295.1 Spathilepia clonius
CACTCCACTCAAAGAACTAATCATCGGACCATATCCATGTTCAAAAAGAAAAGTGCCGCAACAAAATTTCCTATGAAATGAAAATAAGAAAATGGAAATCGGTCCACAAAAACTCGAGTTATTCGAGATTATAAGAATTCGTGTTTTTCTAATTTTCCTGGAAAACGGCCAAACATTTTCAAATTTTCACGAAATGGGACCCCCTGTGAAACTAGCCACATACAATGTCGGTCGAGTCTTGTCGATCGGTCTCGATATAGCGAAAAAACGGCCGGACAAACAAAAAATAATGATAAGAAATACGCGACGAATAGATAACCTTTTCCTTTGGAGAAGAAAGTTGGTTAAAAAATACAATCAATAATATAGTGATACTGAAATGAAAAGAAAGGCAAACCTGAGTTTCTAGCCGGAACCTCGCAATTGAGGTCGTATTCCGATCCGGTGGTAGTATAAGAAAATATATTGTAACTGACAATTTATAAGTGCCTCCATAGGCCTATACAAAATAAATAATATTTTATTTTCTTCCTAAAACTAAAATGCAATTGAATAAAAATGTCTTGTATCACGCAGAAACTGCTTTTCTTCGTTTAAAGGTATAATTAATTAATTTGCTTAAAAAGGTAGTCTACCTCAATCTGCATTGCTGCATATGCGCTTTGTACTGCAGGGTCGATAGAGCCCAAGGCGCGTAGCATGCTATCGTTGAGGGCCGGCCGGTCGCGCAGCGCGTGCGACAGCGCCGTGCCCGACGACATGCCGGCGGCCAGCAGCACCATTGCCGAACTCGCCAAGATCAACAACTACAGGACAAGCAAATGATTGTGAACTGCACCTAATACCTTTCGCTAGAAAGTCACCACTAGCAATGTTATGTAGCCAATAGACAAATATGACTAAAAAACAAGTTCAGAAGTTTATTTCCGACGAGAACACAAAAATGAACGGGAAAATAGAAGATAAGCATTATTACGTAATAATTGTAACGTATATATACATGCGTAATCCTGTATCGGGATTTTTTTCTCAGATTTATTTAATGTTGTTGTTCACCATCTTTATAGATTGGTCTATGAATGATCTTACAACGGCAGAGTCCCTTTCGCCATACATAATTTTAAAGTTAAAGATAATCACGTAGTAGGGTTTGGGAATTCCCGACAATTTAATAGTCCCGGGATACCGATATAGCCTAGAAAGTCAAAGAAAAAAATATTATTTGTTCTTTTTCAAAGGTAAAAGCCTTATTTAAAGAAATTTAAATTAAGTTAATTTCTTGTGAAACGTGTTAAAAAATGCAATCTTTGTACAAATCAACATTTATTAAATCTTTAACATAATTGCAGTCTCAATAATTGCTTCTTTTATTTCTTTTAATTACACACATATTCACTTTTAAACAGTTAAATCTTATAGTTTTAAAACGAACTTAGTTAAAATTCATACCAATACTTAATAACTTTACTATTATCGACTAATTCTATTATAGTATCGATTTTAGTATCCATTAAATAATTTAAATGTAAATAGTAAATCACGACTTATAAATCGGTCTTTTTAAATAATCGACTAACATATTAATTAGACTTCTTTACTGATTTAATAAAATGCTTTAAAAAAACAGAACGTCAACAGCTTTGTCAGACAATCTGTGTCTGATTTTTGTAAAAATGCCACCGAACAAGGGGAACAATTTGGACAATATCGTTTCGTCTGGAGTCTTGACCCGAAAGGCCCAGGAATCGAGATAGCTAAAATTACGAAAAGTCCCGAGACTTCGAGACACGAGATGTCCCGGGTCCAGACTCTATCACCTAGTCAAAAGGTATAAATGTATCAATATATATAAGGCATTCTTCTCTCCTACACCCTTGGAATATTTATTAAACGAAAAAAGATTATTTATTACACGTAATCAGGCCACTTCATTGTAAAAGTGGCATTTGACTACTTTTAATAAGAATTGTACTAACTACTAAGTGCTACTCTAACACTCAAATACATACACATACCGTCGCCGACAATGATAGTGACCGAGGCTGGTATGGTACCAGGGTGGCAAGCCAGCACGTTGGTAGACAGAGTAACGCGCCACAAATGTACAGGATGCTAAAAGCTAATTCCACGCCCAGGTCAGTCACCCAAAAATAGTAGGATATCCTAATTAGACTCCATGTCGTAGTTCCACCAAGGATAGCACCACCACTCTGTCAATATACACATACAAATCTTAAATTTATTTCGGTAATAGAAATAACAATCGAACAATAAGTACGCACTATCGCCCATGGACATCTGTAATGAAGCTCAGAAATTGTTAGAATACTACCTGAAGTCGACCGCAGATGCTTTGCTATCCCTATATCTGGTATGCTTTGTAATAAGTGTTACCACGCCTTTCAAATCAGAAAATATCAATGCTTAACATTACTGTTATTTAGTAAAATTAGGTGTGTTGATGCATCCGGTATCGATCCACAAACGAATCCTCCTTTCTATCTGAGAACTAAACTGGAACGTATACAAACTAGTCACAATACAACAGTTCAAATTAAAATATAGTAGATTTACACTGCTAGTAGATTAATATGTTAATAATCGATTAGCAGTACGATGAGCCCAGTTGTGACCAATATTAATTTATGCCTGACAGTCTGACTAAATATACTCGACATTTTGTATATACATATAAACCTACCAGCAATAAGCCAGCGCAGACAAACAAAATAAGACCACTATTTTGCATCTTGAAAACAATATTTTAAAATTTTTAATTTTAGTATTTTTCTTCAGTTATTCAAACCAACATTTGATATTTTTTGACATGCAGTCACTGAAAGAATCCATTAGTTTGAAAATGTTATGTTTTACTTTTTAAAGTTTAAATCAATTACGTAAAAAGACTATATACATAAGGACTTTCTTATTTGATAATTTAATACTGTACCATTAAATGTTTGTACTGAAAAGGCAGAAGGAATCAAAGCAAATTATATTTTGTCAACTAACTACTTAATTAATAAGAATATTTTAACTCTACCATGCTATTCGATTCACGTTTTAATATTTTAAAAGAATATAACATTTATTTTTATTAACGTATACGTAATATATGCCGCGTAATTATATTATATTCTACGAGAAGTAATTTGAACATTAATTGTTTATTAATTAATTATGGGGATTCAGCCTTATCTAAACACTAATTTAGCTATACAAGATATACGTGATACTCATTGTAAATAACAATTACGCGGATATCAAACTACATACATCCATTAACGATTCTAGTGTAAAAATTAGTTTCTCATACTACTTAAATCGAATCGAAAAAATATTGCCTCATTCATTACTTGGATTTTGACAGCATGCCTCGATATCTCATTTGTTACTTACTGTTATGTACCAATCTTGGCCTATCACTGGCAACTGATGACTTCACAGATACGTTTGAATTCGGTAAAAAATACAAATTATTTTTTC
Source organism: Spathilepia clonius (assembly GCA_018250295.1). Taxonomy (NCBI): domain Eukaryota; kingdom Metazoa; phylum Arthropoda; class Insecta; order Lepidoptera; family Hesperiidae; genus Spathilepia; species Spathilepia clonius. The sequence goes on from DWRA01004930.1 coordinate 3,487, forward strand.
CTTTAACTTTATTAAGCTTAATATAAATGATGACCGTAATAATGTATAGCAGGGGATTACGTGGGTTTTACACAGCGCTATGGGACGAAATTTCGGGACCTTCATCTGAATGCGCCGATGTCCTCACTGATCACAACAATCCTCTCGTTCTGCCCGGAAATGAGTTACTCTCATTCCATTCCACCCTGAAAATTCATACGACATTACATGGCCACAGATAACTTACGGCACTTGCTACCCCGAGATGTCCTTTTTGTCACCCCTTGCATGTACGTGTAAATTCTGCCAAACCAAACTGTGTCACCGCAATTGTTAATAAATTTTCGTTCTCATTTCTCTGTGAGGCATTAATAGGATGATTGCTAAGCTACACAATATGTTTCTAGGTGTCAACAAAGGACGAGTAACATATACAGTCTCTGGTTCCATTGGCATTTTGCTGAAGGATAAAGTAACAACAATTCCGATACCTGTAAGTATTACTTGTATATTAGACTACAAAGGATTTTTTAAAACATCACAATATAACATAGTACCGTGAATGGATAGAATGACTACGATTTAAATACTACTACTAATGAAAACGTACATAAACACAGTTATATAAATATATTTGTGCACTATTTTATAACTATTTTCTCTCTCTCTCTCTTTTATCATTCGATCGAAGATTTTGGCCACAGTTTACATTTTTAATCAATTACTAGCTATCTTATTAACAAAAAAATAAAACCGACTGCTATCTTGCAAAATAAGTAAAAAATATTTTAAAGAAATATTAATTTAGTACTTGGTTCTGAAATCGTCGCTCAACTTACATTGAGATGGATTACCACGTAAATCGTGTCCAATTTGAGAACTTTAAAACTAATTACTGAAGTAACATTACTATAATTACTTTTTTCTTTATTTGGTACATAGAAGTCGGTTTTACTTTTTTGTTATAAATATTTTTTTTCACTATTTTTAGTGCTAACGTACTTATAATCTATATATCGCTTATTTGCTTCAATGACGTGTTATCTTAAAAAAACATGTTTATTTACCTTTTTATGTGTAAGCTTCTGCTTTTATTCAAAATTACTTTTACTATTTTCTATTAAACTTAAAGACCTATGTACCAATGTTATGTTACTCCCTATATAGTAAATATGTATATGTATGTATTTCAAAAAAAAGATTACTCCGTGCAGCCAGACCCAGATTTTAAATACTATTTATATCCGACGGTTATATATTACTAAGTTTTGCTAGAGGTTTTCATAACATTATATGCCGGGTCGCGGGTGACCGTGCATTAGTATTAACATCGAAAATGGTAGTTAGATATTAGTCGTGGCAGGGGGAGGGTTCATACAGCTCTAGACAGAGCTGAGGGCTTTTAAGTATTAAAATCACTTGATGTGACATGTGCAGTGACGTAAATGGATTTGTGCCGCCAACTCTAAAACTGTTCCGAAATTTGTAATATACATTCTTTGAGAAAGGAAATATCAAAAAGGCCCTCCGGTAATATAATAAGCCATAATTAAAAAAAATCTATAACACAATTCAGATTGGATTAAAAATAATACCGAGGGTAGTAAAGTAGTTTGTTATAGATATAATTGTAAGAAAAGCATATTAATACCCCATTTTTCCTTAGATGGCGAAATGTTCAGATATAACGTACATACGGGTAGATGTATCTAACAAATTGGGTCCGCCCTTCGTCTCTTTCAATGAAGATATTAATGCAATTGTTATCAAATACCGAAAATTGCAGTACAGTATCTCTAATTATGTCGTTATAGTGAAAACACAGCGAGGTACATGCAAAAAGAGTCTTTAAAGTAAAAGTACCTTAGAACTCGGTTTGAAAATACTGTACGTCTTCAATGGAATTTAAAATAAACGAGCTTGATACTAATAAGAACTTGTTTTCTTTAACCATGATATTATTTTAGTTGGTATTGGCGATGTCATCTGTATTAGTATAGTAGTAGTTTATCAAGGCATCTTCAAGTCTTGAAAAGATTTTGAAGATAATTGAACCCTTCGTGGTTAGATTTCAGAGGCATCACCGTTGTAACCATTTCTGCCTTATAACAGCGATGTCAAGCGCCATTATGTTAGAACAGGCAAAACACAGATTGGAAGGTTTAAGAGAGACGCACTTCAACAAGGCGTTCCAATACAGTCCTCAGGAGTATCAACACATACGTAGCAGACCTCAGGTAGGAATCCAGTATTATCAAAGATTGATAAGATATAGATGTTCACGGGCAGCGACATACACTACATAGCAATAGGACGTAAATGGGTTACTGCAAAGGGCTTTGGCAGCATATTTTATAGATTTCCTACTTCTATAACAAAAAATAAGTGTAGGTATATATAGGGCGTCCCGTAAGTTCCTCGACAAACTTGAGGTGTATGTAGCTCAGGGCCTGATCTCTCGGATAACAAAAAATGACCTTAGTAAAAGTGTCACCGTTTTTAAGATATCGATTGTTTTTTAACATTTTAAAAATTCGTCCCTTTTAATCTCTTATTGTCAACTGCAGATACATAAAAGGTGACACACCGTTTATTTTTTCGTCGTCGCTATTTTTTCATGGTTCCTCAATGTATGTTAACTAAATTGTATTTGAATATGATATACCAACTATCTGTTTACAGAAAAACTAGGAATAATCAGGAAAATCAGGAATTAATATCAGGAATATAGTAAGTACGCCGTTCGTGAAGTTCGATGACAACATTAATGCATTAATCTCAAGTACCAATATTGCAGCACAGCGCCTCTTTATAAATGATCATAGCCAAAACGAAGAGTATTCCATGTTTTAGGAAGGGTACATAAACATTATTTAATGTCCGGGCCAACAAAGAATCACTGCGTTATTATCAAATTAATATAATCAAAAACATAAATTGTACAAAAATGGAAAGTCTGGCAACGAAATTATTCTACAGCAAAAAGTTACATGAATCTAAATCGGGCAATTTATTACTTAGTAATCGTGCAATAACATAATGACTTAAGAATAATTTCACAAATATTTTAAAATTGTTTTAATTGACGCTCAGTTCGCTAATATTAAGTATATTTTATGTAGATTACGCAGATTTTATTTAGATTCTATTATTGTATACAGTTGCCAAGTCATAAATTGCCCGACTTGGTTTAATATTAGATCTCTTATTTTTTGCGGTAGAAGAACTACGTTGCGAGACTAGCATTTTTGTGCATTTTATGTCTTTGATTACATCTCATTTCTTTTTGTACGTATTCTTAGGGTCATAAGTTTCATACGTCAAAAGTAGGAAACAGAACCCTAATAAGTTCACTCGTTTGTTTGTCTGTCTGTCCACCGATCACAGTCACTTACCACAAGTCCACCATGCTAGTAAGCTAACTTTTGTAAGTTACTCAAATTTGAGATCTTTTTTTTATACAATGTAAAAATAACAAAAATAGAGGTACATAATTAAATTGAAGTTTGTATCATAATACGTTCTGCCTCGATATTGCATTATGCACCCATTGTAGTTGTCTTAGCTACACATATAAAACTGCAATGCTTATGTTTGGATTAATCATTCGTTATCATAAAAAGATACGGCATTACAAAAACCTATCCTACAACTGAAAAACGTAGAAAATTTAGTCACGACTCAGGTGTGAGCAGTCATATTGTATCATCTGCCATGAGTTTCTTGCCAAAGACGCATTTATCTTTCTATAAAATAAAATTAATATTAAGTGGATTCAACATTATTTAGAGCTCCCTTGGTGACTAGTTGCCAAAAACACAAACTTTTAAGAGGAAAATGGATAGGAGTATTTGTAGCCCATTTCAATTACGGGACTCCTACTTAAAGTCGATCACAGATACGCTGCTGACCACAGGAGGAGGAACACGGAATAACTCAAATAAGTGTCTCTACTTTACAAATCTTGTACATAACCTAATTTATTACAACGTTATATCTTAAACACGTATGCAAATTTTCAAAGGACTCAGACGTATTGTAAGTCTGTGAAATTTACTTTAAAATAATCCATCTACTGAAACATACATACAGATGAAGCTAATATAAAGCGTGTCAAATATAAACCTAAATTCGATTATTATAATATTTAACACTTTATATCTATAATAATCGCGAAACGCATGCTGGTGTTTCACTTAAATACCAGAACAATCAATTAGTTTCTCTATTGCAAACTACATATTTTATACCACAGCGATGTCTGTGTTTATTATATTGTTATAAAAATAATAATAATAAAAAAGAAAACTTATATGCCATAATGAATTTTAAAAGACCTTATTAAGTTCCCAACAAAGTAACAGGTTCGAAAACTCAAGGTATCATTTTAGAACTAAAATAACATTGGTAGATATACTCAAATTTCCTTGATTTTTGTTACGGAATATAAATGTACAAGTAACCTATAACCCTAAGCCTAAGCATAAACGATCAATCAAACTCTAGCGCAAACCTAAAACATACCTTAAATCTAAGGCTAAACCCAAACTTAACATCACTTTCATAAATTGTATTAACTTTAACGATAAACGTGACCATAAACATAAACGTTAACAAGTGCATAACCATAAACATAAATCTAACCTAACGTCACCTAAGCTTAATCGTAACCTAACCTTAACGTAAATATCTGCCCCCGTCCTTCTTACACCAACATAAGCACTAAGGAAATATTTTTATGAAATAGTGTCTGCTCAAAATCCAAGTCACGAAGTAAAAAGTAGTTGGGAGACCATTTTAAAAATTTGAGTTAAAATAGTATAAGCGTCTAAATTTTGCGTGTTTTTAGTTCATGTCCATTCTCTTGGGTGTCGTAATCCCACTGGCTAGAGTAGCATAGGCTACGCTATAGGTTTTCTACGTAGAGGTTTATTATAGTTAATTTAATACGCATTTCTCCTGTTTGTTAGTATTTTTGTGGATAGGTAGCAAAACAGTCTGAATAAACTTTTAACAAACCTACTACAATACTTCCAATCATGAACATTCCCAATATTAATATCGTTTAATTGAATTCTACCTATAGTATCAGACAGAATGCCCACATTCTCATCTCTCCTCACTAAAAGTAAGTTTGCACTCACCTTAATAATCTCTTCACACCTCTCCGCTGCAGTGGTTCACGTCCATCCCGAAGATTGCTACTAGCAATTGCGTAGACCACGCCACACAAGCTATATCGCCTTGGCTTCATAGAGACATCACCAGCTATTAGGCTATCACCAATGGGAATTCGAATCATTTGTTACTTGTTAATTGTTTCTTCAATTTCATTTATTGAATTTAAATCGTTCAGGAACAGCATTTTCAACATTTCTCCTTTCTTTAATATAGTCATCATTACATTGGCATTCTTAATAACCGTTTGAACAATAATCCGTACAATATCTCCCAAGTCAACGTTGGTTACCAAAGCAATAGTTTAAATTTGAACGTCATCTACGGCAAGGTTAAATTAAATTTCCCCTTCGGCTTTAGTAGAACATAACTTATGTTTCATAGCCTCAGCAGCTCATTCAGCTATTACATTGTTTTTCACTTCCTGTATCCACATGCTTTAACATAGACATCATTTAGTTTGGCAATCTTCTTGTAAGTTTCATTCAGTTATGATAAAATGTGTATTTTCTAAGTAGTATCAATAATCGCTGACAAACAAATACGCATTTAGTCGCCACATGGCCAATTTTACCACATCGATATGCGATTTTCCGGGTTAGAACAATTCGGAGCTACATGTCCACTCTTACTGTACCTATAACAAATTGGAATATTATTACTGTTACATTCTTTAGAATTTCCTAGTAAATGTTGCCCATTAAGTGTCTTAATAATTGTCGGGTTAATGGACCTCACTTGGAAAATGTCAAAAACGGACAAAACCTTTCAGACAACTTATCAGGTGTTGTACATTGAAATGGTTGTGCAATCACCTGCAATGCTATTTTCAGCCCTCTCATGATACAAAATACTGAGGGTTGGTCACTTAATTGGTACTGAAAGCACGTATCTAATTTCTCCTCATAGTACTTAGTCGTCGTTTCGCCCGAGCACTTTTTCTACTCATCATCTCGTCCAGAAGAGTGGCATAATCATGATAAGGAGGAAATGTTTTAGTCACCGATGACTTGCATTCCTTCCAGGAATAATTATATGAGTTTAGACGATTAAAACCAAACACGCGATTATCCTTGTAACTTAGATTGAAGGTTAAAAGACTTTATTTCCTCACTCCCTCTTCTTAACTTCGCTATTCATTAAGATTTGAATAGATTTATCGTCTGAAGAGTTATTTCCTAGTCAATTACTAAAATGACCGCTTACTTGATGTTGCCTTGCTTTTTTGTCCTCACATAATATACTTTTAATTTTTTTACACTCTTCATTGTAAAATAGGTAAGAAATCCAGTTACTCATATTACAAACACTTAGTAATTCAATAATGGTTTTTTTTTTTATTTTACTTTAGTTTACAACAAAAACCTTGCCCTTCGAATATGGAAGTCGGTTAAAAGACAACAATAGACAATGGAACTCAAAAAGCGCGCGCATCCTTGACGCCACTTTTCTCACCGCTGCGTCACGCCGCCCACAGATAAAAATATACAGCTCCTCATCTCACATTTATAACATTTTTTTAAAGCTTAGTAAGTAATTAAACGTTTTTGCAAATATAAAATTTAATTGTAAATTTTAACAAATTGAAAAGAAAAAAATCCCAACACATACGCACGCAGTCAATACACATATGAATTCCATTACTCGTAATATATAGTAAGTTGCCAAATATATCGTCGTCAACCCATTACTGTCCCACTGCTGGGCACGGGTCTC
>DWRA01004931.1:0-10358 GCA_018250295.1 Spathilepia clonius
TTCTGGGTCTCTTACCGCCCCCCTTGAGACCTGCAGCGCCCACAAGGGGGCGTTATCGCCCACTTTGGGAAAGACTGTGTTAAACAATCGACACCAGTTTCACAAAATGTTCAACAAAAATAATCATTTCCAAACACCGCACAGTTACCTACAGACCGAACGAGATTAAACCAACATTAATCAACCTAGTCAACAATATCAAAAGGTACAAATGCAGCTACGTACAATATGTACATATTAGTACATCGTAAAACATGTCGTACGGCTGTGCCTGTCGCCCGAACATGACACTCGTTAGGTGGACGTTGCGATATATTTTGACGTTCATGTATGCTAAATAAATTGTACGGACAAGACTACATGACTGCATGAATAAATGCATTCAGAAATACAATTTAGATGCCAGATACCGCATCTGGAAAGGAAATGACATAAACAATTGGCTTTAACTTTCATCTCAAGCGGAAACTGTTTAAGATTTGTGTTGCTTTTAACAAAATATATTTTTGACTATTTGTTATTAATATTTACTACAAAATTAATAAAAAATGGAATTCTATAAATAAGAATACAATAACAAACAAATAACTTTAGTTATTATTATTTATATCATATTGTTATATTTGTTAACAATAGTGTTATTAATCAAAGACTAGAAAAATATGCACCAAATATTCTAAATATATGAAATTATACACAATTAAAATTAATGTATAGTGACAATTAAGATTTTATAATTAGTATATTAACGAATTATCAAAACATTATTTGATTCATAACAATGCTTAATAAAATTAATAGCAAATAATTATTTTAATAAACTATTATTACAAATTTAGTTTGCGACTTTATTTTGAATATGATTTTAATATTTAATACGTTAATAAATTGAAATATGTTTTCAAAAATTGAATACAAACAACATGCTAATGCTTTCAATAAAGCTATTATATTCCTGCATCATATAATTAAATTATAGAAAATATTATAATTCGATCTAATTTTATAATAAAGTTTTATTTTTGTGAATATTAATTATAGACATATAATGCGTACAGTTGTTGTCGTATAGTTATACCTATTTCGAAGAGCCCAATGTCATAACGCTTCTGGATTATTTAAAGTAATCCTTAAAGTCATATATTTGTGGTATACAAATAAAATAAAATTCAAATGCCTTTGTAGTGTGCAAGTAACAGCTTTTGACCGAATACATATAAAGCATACATGATACTTATATCAAAAACACAATTGTTAAAAGTTTCGTCTGTCTGACTGTTTGTTTTGGCTCTCCGGAACGACTGGACCGATTTTCCGGAACTTCCACTGGCAGATAGCTGATGTCATATCATAGGCAGCTTTTATTTTAGAAAATCTGTTAAAGTCCCGCGGGAGAAAAGCGAATGAAATCTACCGCGCACGCCCTAATTTATTATAACTGTTGAAGGTATACAATTTTGTGTATATGTCAGACATGTTACACATTTTAACGCAAGTGAACCCTTATGACACGGCTAGTCTCGAATAAAAACATAGCACATAGTTTTAAAGATGTAAATAATTTATCACGGAATCGTTTCTCTGGCGCTAGCACATGTGTTGCACAGGCTGCACATACTAACGCTTTGTTATTGTCCAAAATCTGCCGTACGTATAAAGTAGTGGTTGTCAACATTTTGATTAAAGATTACAACTTATTATAATTAATCTTCTATTACTAACTAGGCTTACTTCTCATTTTAGCAAGCCTTATGTAACTTGCTGCATCCGAACATTGTAATCGTAATAAATATTTCTTAACTCGGTACATTGAACAAAATATTTTTGATAAAATTCGGAAATGTATATCCTCAAATGAGTATAAAAACGATATACATATTTTAGAGAAAAAAAGTAATTATATAATACATATATTGCATTAAATAATCTTAAATTTTAAAATACCGTAATTTTCATGAATTAAGTTTAATATTCCAAAATTTAAATACATTTGGGTACAAAGTACGATTTTTGGGACATTACTAGTTGGGAATCACTGGCACGAACAAAATCTGGACTCTCAACTTTAGTGACGTAAAAATAACGAAGTTTATAAATTGTCCAAAGCGTGGGCAGTATATCCATTTGTGATCGCCCACGATCCTGTGTATAAAAATTAGGATGTGTTTCATACAAATGGTACTAAAGTACTATTTATCAAACTTCAAAAGAATCTATTCAACATAGATTTATTCTTGTTTAAATTAATTCATGTATTGAATTTGTTTTTTAAGTCGATTGTATTTTTTGTAAAGAATATTTATTAACATTCTCCTAATTATCTTCGAAGGAAAATAATATTCTATGTCTATTTCATTTCAATTTTGACGTTTGAAGTGTCGTTATATCTCTCTTCCTCTTAGAAGTGTAAGCAATGTTCTATAATTAACGTTTTTTTTTTATTTAACGTTAAATTGCTAGACTTTACACACTTGTGTAAGACAAAAAAATAATACTGTCGGTTTTTGTTTTATTTTTTGTTTGTTTTGTTTTGAAACTGTAACTGTAAAAACAATGCCAGAATAATATATCTTTTTATGTTATTGTTTAATACAAATATATTTTCAAAAATAATTCTATTAAAAAGATTGAACGTGAGAGAAACGCATGATAATTTAAGTTAATAATTAATAAAGTTAATTAATTAAATAAAGTGAATAATGTACAAACCCGTTCAAGTCATGATATATTTGATGATGTTAAATCTAAATACATCAAACGATTAATAAACATAATATAAAACTTTCTAAAATTTCCCATTTAACATCATGTCCATCAGGTAATATGCAATTGATAATTTCGATGCCATAAATTTATGTCACTATATATCTCGTAGATATATTTCAAAATACTTCTGCTAGAAGCGATGTCCCGCATTTACCTGCTTTCTCTTTAAGTACTTATACTAATACATACTACTGATACCAAAATATTATATGAATTAAAAAAGGGAGTTCCACTTTTGAAGTTTACGTCTGGTTGATGAAATTCCTAAGATTTAAGGTGGTAAAACCTTTGTTTGAAATCAGCACCAACGCCACACCTATTTCTCTTAATAATAACTACAGTGTTACGCACTGTGGAGTTTTTATTTGATAGGTGTAGTAAGATAGACATATTTAACTTGTCAGGCTGGGGTAGCAACGCATCTGTGGTTGACTCTAGGTAAGACTAATCTTATCGGTGGTTCGTTATAGATGTCTATGTGCAGCAATGGGCACTTATCATCAGGTAAATCTCTCTTAAATTCAAAAATCATGCAGTAATAATAATTATATTTCATTCAAACTATTTTCGTATGTAAAATCTTTGCTTCTTTCAAAGACAACTCAGCTCTTTCTAAAATCGAGTATTAAAGACAGACAAAGAATTAAAAAATAGGTTTCAATATTTTTATATTATGACAATATGCTAAAAAGTCTATAAAAAATATACAGCACTTAGAACTGCAACAATTTACAAAATGTATTTTATGATTAAATTCCGCAACAATATAGTTATGCTTAAACATTGACACAAAACGACAAAAATTGTAAACAACAACGTGGTTTACGCGTGAAAATCAATATAATTCACGCGTAAACCAAACGAATATTTACACAATTAAAATTACTCTCAATTTTATTTACTATTACAAAGACATCGGAAACTATAACATAAATTGATTGGATTTGAGATAATTACGCATACTACCGGCAATTAGCGTCACGGACGGTGGGTGATCGCTCAATAGATTGCTTCTATTGCACCGAATATCGCAAAAACACGCTTGACCCTGATATCTGTCGATATTCTTAAACATACCTTTCGGTTATTACTTATAGTAATTACTTCCGACTTGTCCGTTTTAACAACAAAATATTTTTGTTCTGGTTTTGCCTATACTTATCGATGAAAATATTTGTCTGCCTGTGGATAGATACTACAGGCAAATACTAAGTGGTAACATACAGGTCCAATGCAATCTGAAAGTATGATTTATAATTTTGAACTCTTGTCGTATCAAAGTTCTTCAAGGTGGTAAAAACCTTTTTGTTTCTACTTCGAAGATACCACCGGTACATCATATCTACCATATTCATGTTGTAGCCTTACCCTATTTTATTTTGAAACGTATAGCGAAACAGTTAACCAAAAGTACAAAGGAATCAGATGTATAATTAATTAGTTTTCAGTGAACTCATTAGCTTCCTCAAAAGCGAAATCTTGTTAAATAGAATTTGTTTCACATAGAAGTAAAACTTACGCTGTTTTTCTGTCTGGACAGTGATAAAAAGCACAGGACTTTACACGCTTTAGTCAGCATTCGAGACATTCTAACATAGTTCTCATTAAATGTTAAATTGCCAATTACACTTTAATATTATCGGAGTTAAATCAAAGATAATGCTATTATTAACTTATACACATATTTTTTTAAGATTGTGTCAAATTTATTTGTAATATAAACAACCCCTATCTGTTACCTACCTCTGGTTCTTAAGCTGATTTCAATGTTTCGTTGATTTAAATTACTATCCTGCTTTGATCTTATTGTAAAATGTTGATATTTTTATCCACGCTTGAATATTATCCGAAAAATTAAAGACAATATGAATTATTTATTTTCCTTTTAGTTACCTTAAACATTATACAATTATCCTTTTCTCAGAGGTCTCCGTTCGCACAATAAGTTTTACAACTCATAACCTACTTATGTATCCGCAAATAAAAGTATAAACCCGAATATAATTCATAAGCTTATCAAATAACATTGTAAATCTTAATTTTAAATGCCGAAGTTGATAAATATTTGGATACATACATTATGCATACACAACAGCGTAAACGTAAAAATCATTTACCGAATCAATTGGAATCGATGACGCAACGGGATGCGTTTCAGTGTATTGTCAAACAAACAGGTGATATTTGAATGTTGTAACGTGTGGCTGACCTGACGGAATTCAGTGCAAACGCTTACTATTAACCCGTATTAACACGTCATATACGTAAACACTGACACACACATGACTTATCTCGCGATTTAGCGATTTATTATTCGCGAAACGAACACCCCTCGGTACATTTTCGAAAACTTTCCGACCACGATCCACGTGTAAACGAGACACGGGTTGGTACTCTACTAAGTACGGTGCTAACGCTGCAGGCAGTCTTGGCGTGAGGTTGTGACCGATGTATTAATTCATGATTTGAGATAACTCAGCGCAAACATGGGCCGTTTGCTCGTGGGATCGACGTTGTTTTTTGAAGGATGCTACACGTGTACGGGATACCGTTTACGCGATACGCAAATTCGTATACTATGCATGTTTATCTCCGCAACCTTGACATGTTACAAAGATGCTACCAAAGGTTAACATTTCAATTACAAAGAGATTTGTTGAAAAGATAGAGAGAACGTTTGGTCGTGCTTTTGACGTAAAATGTGTTTACAGTTTACAGGATCGGTATCTATAAGAATGTTCTAATACGATAAATAAAGATAAAGATACATGTAAATCGTCTATAAACATACCTTAAGCTTTCTTTTAAGTTTTAGGTTATTATTTATCTAGCTAACTTTTTTAAAAGATTTGGTTATATGATACTAAAAAGTTTAAGATTTTTTTTTAATTTTGAATTAATTTTAACGGAAATACATAGGTGACTTTTGCAATACCTTGGAAATCAAATTCGAAGAGTACTTATCTGGGGGCATGGCAGAGCCCCCGCCAAGTAGAGCAAAAAAAAATCATTTATATGAGACCTTGTATTTCCGTATAACTATTAAATATTGAAATGCGACAAACTTAAGAACAGACGAAAATAATAAATTAATACAAAATAAAACAATCAACAATATGTTTCTCCAGCTTTGTGTTGAGTATTTTTACTGCTGCCAACCGGTTATTAGAACAATTTTTAACTTTTTGACCTTTATTTTTTTATTATAGTAACTTTGCGTAAAAGTTTTGTTACACACTAGTTTTTTTTTGTATAGATGTAGCACAATAGCATGCAGTCCATCTGATGACATGCTAACTGCCCATACCCATGGCCAACTGTGATCAACTCCAGGTAAGATTAGTCTTACCTGAGGTCGACCATAGATGCATTGCTACCGATGAGGACTAAGTTAGAACGCCTTGGATATGTATATCTCCCTTACCACACCCTTAATTCAACCTTCAGTAGCACTTAATAGGTTTTATAAGGCGGAAATATGTATAACATTGATGCCGCCGGAGTCGAACTACGAGACTACCTATAAAACTAATTGTTGGATAAAATTCTATAATTACTAATCCATTATTTTTCGGTGTGTGTAATCCATACGTAGAAGTTTATTAGTACTTGCTACATATAAAAATAACCCTCATTACCTAAGTCAAGGCCCAGTAGTCCGCTTCCAGTTACTCAACGAACTCGAAGAATGCTCTCGATTCGCAGTTAGATGAATACTTATCATTACTCACGCGCTTCTTTCCTAGAATAACACTCGTCTGAAGTATTTAGTATTACTAGCGAAAGATCCTGGCGTTTACTAGAGTACATTTCTAGATAACCGCCATCTCCCGGCGACATCCTACACTATGTTTAACTAAATGTTACCTATCGACCTATGTCCTGAAGACAATGGCAGGGCATGTCTGGATTCAACGGACACGGAAGCGGTTGGAGTGGCACCAATTCGGGGAGACCTTTGTCCAGTGGACCCTAAAAGGCTGATGGATAAATAGATTTTGGGGGTAAATTCACTATTATTTAGCCATACATTTGAATGTAGAGCACTAGACTCTAGGTAGGGATGAAAATCTTATCACTGGTATCTTATCACTAGTAGGGATGAAAATCTAATCGATCATCGTCTATGTACACGTGTCCAATCTTAGTGATAAATAAGAAGTTTAATATTTTATAATTTAGTACCCTGTTTAACAATTTATCACGTGCAACGGTTTTACATGATTATGTAAAGTTTATATGTATTATACACCACACAAAATAAACAAACATACAGACCTTCAACTTTATATTGCAGCTAAGAACTACAAAAAATATTGCTTTAAAAATGTGACTTACGTACATTACTTTAATGATTGCGTCTCTAAGCGTTTTACGTTCTTTTCTCTTCCGCGAAACATTTATTTTAAATTGCTATAATTATATAGTAAGACTGTAATTATAATCTAGTCTTCTTCAATATTTTCCTCGTGTATCTATTAGTAAAGATACAAACTTTCCTCGTTTTTTTAAATGACAATTTTTTAAAATGTATTTATGGCACAAAGATGTAAGAACATCTTTGTGCCATAAATACATTTTAAAAAATTGTCATTTAAAAAAGTGTCAATTAGTTCTTACTAATTTTAAAATTAGCCGTAGTTTAACAGTTTGTATGCGTACAAAACAATAGCGTAAACATGGTGGAAACCACTATGGTTTTACTCCGGAGGCGCCACCGCGACACCTATTACTGCGTAATAAAAGCAGTGTTAAACGCTTCTGTCTTCTACCTTGAGGGGTGTGGTAAGATACTGTTAGACACATCACTAATAAATACACGTCTCATCCCGAACTGTCAGACAGACAGTAGGAGGTTTTTTTCGCGCGCTTTCGCTTATGGAAAAATGTTGAGATTTGTAGATCGTAGTTTGTTTTTATGCGTAATAAAAGTTGTTATTAATACATATACGAGATGTTCATACTTAGTCGTCGGGGGTAGAAATACAATTGTGGCCGATGTTAGATAGGATTCTAATTTCACCTGGATTCGATTCCAGATGTCCATCGGCCTACTGTCGATGGACACTTATCATCCAAAAAGCGTTATATGCTTACATAGTCACTGAAATTCGTAATAAACTATCTCTACTCAAACTTCACACAGTCTTTCTCCAGAGCTACTGTTATACCGTTAATTCTACGGGACCCTCTAACTAGCGAAGTTAGCGAGCAATTTATTTTTTCAATTCGTCTTAGCGCTAACAATAATGAATGAGCTTTCAGGGCGTCTGCCAAGCTGTCACACACGACACTCATTGACGGAACCCGTTTAAGGATTAAACACGACGATGTAGAGATAAAAAACTAAGTTAAGTTTTTATTGCATTCAAAATAGAATTTAGTGAAGATAATCAGCTAACGAGGTCTTAATCCTGATGTTTGTATGCAGAGCGTGTTATGTTTTAATTAGGACCATAGGGTTAGTTAGGGATATTAAATTATGTCTTGCTGGAAATCTTGCCGTATTATCTGTATTACTGCGTGCCAGTGAATACCATGTACACTTGTAAACCCGATAGACGGAGCTATTGTAATATTTCAGGTATCGTAAAGGTGGTAGAACCCTTTGTAGTTCGACTCCGGCGGCACCACCGTCACACTTATTTCTGCCTAATAACAGTTAAGTAGTTTAATGTCCATGGTCGACGTTTGACATTTGCCGTCAGGTGAACTGCAGGCTCGTTTGCTACTCCATCATATAAAGAAATGAAAGCTAGCTTTTGAGCTCTGTAAGATGTAATGTCCTTATTCAGACGCGTGAAAAATTTGCTTTATTGGTTTCCGACCAATAATTATCAGTATCTCGCCAGATCACACACACAAGCATATTCAACAGCCATACAAGACGGGTGGGTTCTTGTCATACACACATCAATTAAAGATGGAGCCTTTTTTTCGCGTTCCACTTATACCGACACGTGAAATCAATACGCAATTATAATTCATATCGTTTTTCGAACCATAAGAGCACTTTCACAATCGTTTTTTCATCGGATTCGTTTTGCCGAACTAGTGATATTGTTTAAATAATAATAAAAAAATGTATGTATAAAAAAGTTTTTAAAGACATATTTTCAAGTAACATCCTCATGTTTCGTATTTTAAAAAGAATCCTTTTATTAAACAATGCAATCATGATATGATAATAATAATTGGCCTGCCTCCTTGAAGCTACCGCCATATTGGATTAAAAGACGTCTCTAAAGCAATCGTATACTGTTATTCAGACCAAATTCGTATCTAAAATTTTAGCTATATTGCCTAAGATAAACTGGTTTAAAATTCAGTTCAATTAAGTATACACCCTGTTATTAATTGATTACCAATCCGTTATCAGGTAAAATCGGGCGTCCGTAAAAAGTAAAGCCTGTAGTTTGGGTGGCATCATTATAAATGTGTTCAACAAGATTGTCTAATGATTCGAATATTTGAAAGTGACTTGTTTGAAGTCTATACCCATGTACTACTTCCGGTCGACTTCATAGCTAACGTCCAAATTAAATAATCAAAGAGCATTAAAAGATCAAGATTTAATAATATGAACATCAACTCTTGTAGCTTAAATAAGCATTATTTATTTATATAAAAAAACTAAAGTAGTAATTTTATTATACACGGTAGGATTTTATTTCATTTTATTAGGTAATAGAACTCTTGTGATTCGACACCGGAGGCACTACCGCCACTTCTATTTCTGCCTAATAACAGCAATGTTAAGCGCTGCTTTCTTCTGCTTTGAAGGGTGTGGTATGGGAGATTTACTTATCCGAGGCATTCCAACTTAGTCCTCAGGGGTAGCAACGCATATGTGGTCGTCCTCAGGTGGGATTCTAGTCTTGTCTAGGTTGGATTACAAATGTCCATGGGCGGCAGTTGCCACTTATCATCCGTTGGATTGCTGCTCGTTTGCTACTCCACCAAATAAAAAAGACATCTGCAATCAACCCTATATAATTTGTGTCCTACTAGGGGTCGACCACAGATACATCCTCGAGGGCTAAGTTGGAACTCCTCAAATCCGTTAATCTCTCTTATCACACCCTTAAAACTAAAAGACAACAGCACTTAAAACTGTTGTTATTAGGCAGAAATAGGTGTAGCGGTAGTGCCGCCGGAGTCGGATCACAAAAGGTTTTATCACCGTCAAATGGATTTAGTAAAATTCACTTATTTTAATATTGTGAACAGACATCTGTATTTTATTTATTTGTATATACGATATAGAGCTTTTTTTACAACCTTATATCAATAAATCGCTCGTTATCACTTGGATTAGATTCATAATCCGTTAGATCTATTAGAGCCTTAGCACGTTGCCCCTAAAACTATCGTCTGCTAATGCCTACAAGCTTTGGAGCAGGGTATCCATATGATATGAACCCTTGAATACTCCTTTATGAAGGTAGTAGAACCCTTTGTAGTTCGGCTCAGGCAGCACCACCGCCACACTTTTTTCTGCCTAATAACAGCAGTGTTAAGCGTTGCTGTCTTCTGGTTTGAAGGGTGTGGTAAGGGAGACAAACTTAACGAGGCATTCCAACTTAGTCCTC
>DWRA01004932.1:0-10355 GCA_018250295.1 Spathilepia clonius
AATGTCCATGGGCGGCAGTTGCCACTTACCATCAGGTGGACTGCATGCTCGTTTGCTACTCCATCATATATAAAATATATATATACTTCTCACATTAACTATACCAAAACAACTAGTTGATGGGACACATGGCAAGAAGTAGGCGCTAATGGAGGAAATAAATCCTTCAATTAATATAATTAAATCGATAAGCCACTGGACACGTGTACCCATTGCGTTCAATTGAATGGCGAGGTCTAGGGTCATGACACACTTCCGGGTCATAGAGCAATAATAAACCCACACCTTCAGAGTTTAAAAAAAGCGCTCAAAAATGTGAGAAGTCTACTAGTTTGCTCTTGACCAGCGCGGATTATGCCCTAAACCCTCTTCTAGAAAAGACCCTTTCCCAGCAGTGGGACAGTAATGGTTGATGACGATGATAGTAAAGCCGCGGCTTGGGTGGATTGTTAGTGACAACTCACGGTGCCTATCCGGAGAAAGTTTCTCTTTAACAGGTCCTTCGCGCCTAGGTGGAAGTGGCCGGACGTGGAGTAAATACTTCATTTCAGAACTTACGAAACCGCAGTTTTGTGCGATTCGTAGCCGCGATTACGTAGATGTCCGCAAACTCAGCGTAACTTAATCGCAAGTCTATTAAAAGGAACCGAAAAAATTTTGCCCACCGTTACCACGGAAACATCAGACAACAGCTGACGTCAAGGAAGTGAACCGCTCATTTCCATACATACATTTTTTATAATATAAAAGTAGCAAGTGAGCATGAAATCCACCTGATGATAAGTGGCTACTACCACCCAACAACTATAATCAACCACAGACAAAATTATCTACTAAGTCGGCCACAGATCGTTTTTGCATCTAAGGAGTATGTTAGGACGCCTGATATAAGTATGTATCTCTTACCACACTCATCAAACCATAACACAGCAACGCTTAATTATTAGACAGAAATAGGGTGACAGAGACAGGGTGGCGGTAGCACCTTCTCAGTGGTACCATATTTGTTCTACCACCTACTATTCAAACTAGAAAAGTCTCTAATAAAAAATATTTTTTATTTACCAACGGTTTAAAAACGCAGCAAACCCCTTTAGTTCTTACTGGATAAAACCAACACGCACCAGTAAAATCCAGTTATCAAGGGCTTCAATAACCATTAACACGAATTAATACACGAGCCAATTGATATCCATGAAGTAATGTGAGCATCATCGTAAAATCACGGCGTGTGACAGCCCTGCTCATCATAAAGTACTTCCTGCATTGAGTGCATCGATGCGATTTCTGAATTAGGATTTACGATACGTCAACTCTTATTACTTGCACAGTACACCACACAAGTTACTACTCCTGATCTACTACAAAATCAATTTGTTTAAGATTTTGCATATGTGGTTAGATTTTCAAACCAGCATGCAGTCCATCTTACGGTAAGTGTCTACTGCCGCCCATGGATGGACATTTGTAATCTACCCCAGATAAGATCAGAATCCTACCTGGGTCGACCACAGATGCGTTGTTACCCCTGAGGACTGAGTTGGAATGCCTCGGATAAGTCAGTCTCCCATACACCAACACAACTCCCAACACCCTTCAAACCAGAAGACAGCAGCGCTTTAACACTGCTGTTATTAGGCAGAAACAGATTTGGCGGTGATGCCGCCGGAGTCGAACCTCAAAGAGTTCTACCACCTTTAAAATCTATTTAAATCATTTTATGATCTTAGACTGATAGTATCGCGGAATTGATACATTTTGTCACTTAACGGGTACTCACGATACAACGTTTTTATTTCCTAATTGTCGATATTTTGACATTCAATTCCGCCATGCCCACGATCCATGCAACTGGATCGAAATATCGGCAATTAAGAAATCAAAACGTCGTATCGTGAGTACCCGTTACATAGCAAAATATATAAACCATTTGTTATTCTCATCTTGTATTATTACTCCGTTTCCGTAAAAAATGACTTGATTACACTGTACAGCATCGCAATTAATTAATAAATCAACAGGATGCACAAACACTTGAGAGCACAAATGAATATTAATTTATCTGCGTGTTTACCAAGATCACCAGATTTATGGTGCAGGCCGAAGGACAATTAAGGACGTGTGGCGACATAAAATGTGTTGACTAGTTTATGCTTCGATCAACAGTCGGTATCATCATTAGATGTTGTTGATCAACAACATTTGGTATAGTTGGTATTTAGATTTTTATCATATTTCACCAAAGAAGAGCCCGCAAGGGGCATCGCGCTTGGAGAGCTCTGGTTGTGTCCTGTTGGAGATCCTGGAGTCCTTCACGCAGCGCTGAGTACGGCCACCGGGGGTGTAAAAATCCCACATAACCTGGCGTTTCTCCCACAAGTTCGGGTACCTTTTGAAGGTTTCCCCCTTGATAACAAAAAGAAAAAGATTTCTTTCATGTTAGAAGTATTTACGATTTAAATGAATGTTGTTTAACTCAAGATAGACAGATGTCCTACACGTCTTGCAGTTTGACTACGGCAGCGCAATCGCCATCAAGATATATTGTCTTGTAGCCTGATAGTGCAGCACCAGCGCCGCACCTATTTCTGCATAATAACAGCAGCGTTACTGCTATATTCTGAAAGGGTTTTGTACGGGAGACGTGTTTGTCCGAAGAGTTCCAATATAGTCCTCAGGAGCGGCAACGCGTCTATTACAGTATAATAAGTTGAAATGCCTTAGATAAGTAAGTTTTCCTTACCACAGCCTGAAACCCTGAAAACAGTAGCGTTTAACACTGTTATAAGGAGTAGCAAACCAGAAGACAGCAGCGCTTAACACTGCTGTTATTAGGCAGAAATAGAAATAGAAATTTAATATGTACCAACCTTTAATAAATCATATCAACGTATCTCCTAAATATTCTTAAAAATGTAAAATTTTAAATGAAATAAATATGATTAAATATCTGTCATATTTGTAATTCCGCGAAGTTCAACTTCGAGAAGCAAAACAATGAGTTGCGAAGCTATTCAATGTGTTGCGAAGCTATTCAATGAGTTGCGAAGTTGAGAGCCGCCATCAATAATGTAGAACGTCAATGAGATTTTTTGTAAAAAACCTAATTGTGTGGGGAAAACTTTTAGTCGTAACTGGTCTTGGAACTGTTTTGTGAAGCAAAGTTATAAGCTGCTTATTTTAGTTTCTAAGAAATATTACCTTTATTTTTCACTTCTATTGAAAATGTCCACTTTTTTCCAAGTATCGACCACGTCGCCATGTCGTTGTCGGAGGGTGTAAAGAAAATATTGAAACTATTAATGGATTTTAACAATTTTAATACTCGGTTTATAAAAGCCGTAATCGCGTTACAAAACCGTTTATTAACAGTTCAGTAGATTTATATATGTTGAAGCCAAGTAACTTAATAAATTTAATTAGAAGCATTTCTGAATGATATACGTCCATTCAATTAAAAACCTGCCACTGAGCACTAAGTTGGAACGCCTCTGATAAGTATGTCTCCCTTACCACACTCTTTAAATCAGAATACAGCAGCGCTTAATACTACTGTTGTTAGGCATAAATAGGTGTGACGGTGGTGACGCAGGAGTCCAACCTCAAAAGGTTCTACCACCTTCAAAAGTACATATGGTTACAAAAATCCATGGATACACAATAGACAGATGAATTAATTATTCTCTTAAAATTTTTGGAAACTTACAGAAAAAAATCAAAGAACATCAATGCATTCGTAGAAAACAAACCCGTCTTTACAAATGCTAATACATTGTAGCTTCTGATTCGGATCTGAGGTCCCGGGTTCAAGCCAGACGAGGCATGTATGCCCTGAGCGACACGTCGAGATCAGAACAACGTTGATAACAGCTGTTTATAGCATCGCCTACGCAACAAACGGGACTTGGATATTTTGAGGCTAAACTTACGGTGGTAGAATTCCTTTACCTATTTTGGCTTATAGGAGCAGTATATTGCTGTGTGCTGGTTTGAAGAGTGGTAAAGCAGACTCACTTTTAACGCGCTCTAATTCTTCGGAGGAGCTTTGATCGATCTTTGGTAGGAGTATGATCAAAAGCAAAAAATAAAAGTATTTTGCTTAAAGTAGATTCTTTACAGATTTTTTGTGAAATGTCAACCTAGCCACACTTCACGGTGTTTCGCTACGGAGAGGAATTGGCGAACAAAACTCCATAAGACACATTTGTTTTTAAGTTAATGTTATAATAATGAGGATGTGCAGCTGAAGCTACTTCAGACTACACAATTTTATGAGTCAAATTTTTATGAATCGCTTTTTGCATAGCGTTTGTTTAGTGACCTATTTAAATTTTCAGGAAATTCTATCTGTATTTGGTAATATACCTGGGCCCCAGTGGCCACTTACTAGGTGAACTGCATATTCGTTAGCTACTTCTATATCCATTTTAAAATATTTTTTAAAAATGGATACGTATAAAATAACTCGTTCGTCACCTAACGACGTCCGCCATATTGGATTTAGAATAACAGACGTGATCACGCTTTGTTTTCCTTCACCGTTATAGCTAGTGATAGTTAATGTATAATACGCACATAACTTCGAAAAATCTGAGGTTTGGGTTTCGAACCTCGGATCCCTCGACTGAGAGACCGTGATTCAACCACTAGGCTATCACTGCTATAAATAACTTATTCAAAAAATCGAAATTGAACAGTCAAGGCAACTTAAACAAAAGCTTCTAAAGAGATGTCCTTTTATCTTTATGTGTAGGTGTATTTTCTGTTTTCATTACTCTAAAAGTGTATTACTTATGATCACTAACTTAAGATCTATTTCCCCATTGCTCCACTGGTCTTTTAGTGACGTAGCTTAGCCAACACTAACACCTCCAAACAATGCCTAACATTGCAATCCAATTGTATGAATGAAGATCTCATCTGTTATCAACATATGTAGGCTCATATGCCTACAAGCTATTACTTAACGGGCTTTGGAACTAACACAAGTAGTTGTTAGCTAAATGCAAATGTTGATTTGGACTAATGTAGGCAACACACCTAAACAGGAATGTTTGCCAAGATGGTATTACGTAAACGACTTGGAATATCAACACATTTGGTAGGTGCAATTGAACGAAAGCTAGGCCGAATGTAGAGAAGACGCTTTATACACTCACAGTCCCACACTAGGATTCTCTGTGTCGTGAGTGCCATGGACGCACAGACGCATACACAAACACCCAGACCCAGAACAGAAATCTAAATTCATCATTCAGATATCTGTCGGACCGGGGATGGAACCCGGATGCCACTGCGTGTCGGATCGGTATGGTGACGGCTCCGCCACGCGGGCCGTCTATTTTATTTTTTAACAGGCTGCACACCGCGGTTTTACCTGTTTAAAAATGTGACATGCATATAGTCGAAATTTTGTAACTTCGCAATATTAACAAACTGAGGCGTGGGTTTCATGTCATGGGATTTCATTTGTTTTCGTGAAAGCCTAATAAAATTAGCCTAGCTAATGTTAAAAGTGTAATTGATCTGATAGTACGTGGTTGCTGCTATTTATGAAGATTTGTAAACAAATAGAATATTTGTCCTATCATTGGACGGCGAAAAATGTTTAGCTACCTCTAAGCATTAAGTTTGTTTCATGAGCGTGTCTCTGACTTTTGCTATAAACCAAAAGTTAACAGTGGTTATCATTCCATTAATAAAAGAAAATAAAATATTTAAAAAGTAAAAAGATATCCCTTTTTTATATTTTTGTATTTCTTTTACAGGTACGAAGGAGCTACGCTGAAACCGAATAGGTATAAAAGCTTAAAGTTAAGGAATCCAAACAACGTGCTGAACGGATCTTCTTCGATACTAAATTTTGTTATGTGTGTTAAATTTTAAGTTTAAATATGAAACACTTTAACGAAATATAAATATATGATTTTAGACTTATATTATCGCGGAATTGATACATTTTGTAATGTAACGGGTACTCACGATACGATGTTTTGATTTCTTAATTGCCGATATTTCGACCCAGATGCATGGATCGTGGTCACGGCGGTCAAAACATCGTATCGTGAGTACCCGTTACATAACCAAATGTTTGATTTCCTGTGTTTTGGTTGTTATATAAAGACAAGTACACGAACACCCAGACCCAGAACAAAATCTACATGATTTAAAGAGCTGCCTAAGAATGGAACCCAGAACCTTTAGCATGTCAGACCGACAATATTTAAGGTGGTTGCGAAATGATCTCCCCAGTTCCCTTGAACACTGCAAAAATCCACCTTAAAATCGTGTTAAAATTCCAAACCTGTTTTATAAAGCTTCCGTCTTGACTTAGCTCCGTATAAATTTAATTTATAGCAAGTACTTCATCTTGTATAGACCGAGTACACTTAAAACTAGCTAAGTACTACATTATGCATGGCGTAGGCAGTTAAAAATTCCCTGCCTGACATGATTTGAATATTGTCGCTTGCTTAATAGTGGAAGCTAAGGACGCATATATTTTACATTAGGGCGGTAATGGACTTGCTACTTTTACGACTGTATGTGCATCCATGTGAAGGTACTTAAAAGTTGCCCTTTTTGTGTTTTATGGAAGTAAAATCTATTTCTCTCAAGGCCATAACGATTAATATTTCATCATTTCTACCTGAGATCGACCATGGAAGTTTTGGTACCCCTGAGGAGTATGTTGGAATGCCTCGGATAAGTATGTCTGTCTCACCACGTCCTTGAAACGTGAAGACAGCAGCGCTCAACACTGCTATTATTAGGCAGAAATAAATGTGGCGGTGGTGCCATTGGAGTTTAACCACAAAGGTTTTCCTTCAAAGCAACGACGCTTGCAAGGAGAACAAAAAGCAAAGAAATTAATTTTAAGTAGCTCCTTTCTGGCGTCTTAGGCAGTTATTTAATGGCGTCTTAAGTATCTCTTAAGTATCTATTTATTATAACATCTAGACAAATGTTTTAAATCTGTCGTTGTCGCCCATTTCAATTAAGTAAACCTGTTTCAAATTATCTAGGATAAAATGAGTATAGCATTCAAAATTGTACCAAGATCGATCCATTTGCGAAGGTATGACATTTTAACCTTCGCCGGGATAAGAGAATAATTTGGCTAAAAGTAGGACTGTCCCGTCCAAAGCGAAAATATTGTCACAACAAATACCTTTATTTGTCAGAACGTAGTATGAACATTTCAGTCAGTTTTCGTAGGCGCGCCTTTTTAATTTAAACGTGAAAAGTTCAAAATATACAGCATGCTCCTTAATATAGTAGTTACTCTGTTTCGGCCGTTAAAGGAAACTTTTAAACACGCTAGCTGAAGCGTAGCGAGCCATTAATTTCAGCCACGACACTGAGCACGAACGAAAATTCTACTTGGAGCCCGCATTCGCAGTTTCAGAGACATAATGAAGATCGTGTAAACCGTGCTCGTGAGTAATGGACTTGATATTGAAGATTCTGATGAGAATCGAAATGAAATAGATATTCGTAAAAAAAATTAATCTGTTTTCTGATTGAGGTTAAATAAAAAGTTCACTAAGAATATGAATACGCAGAATTTCAATAAACGGGCACGTACATAACAATGTTAATGTTTTTAAAAACAAAAAAATATGTAAATCGTATCGACATTTTGAGTCCAACTCTGGTCTTAAATGTTTTAAACACCCTTTAATAAAAAAGGGTATAAAACACAAATTGACTATGAATTGACTACACTAATTAAACATCAATAAATAAAATTAAAAATAAAATTAAAAATTAACGTCTAAAATTAGGGACAATATTTTTAACGCAATTTAAAATTACCAAAGTATTACACAATACTTTTCTGCTAAGCATAGTAAAAATTGTACATAATATAGATTTTTTTTCTAATAAGCAAATACTTTCACTAAATTTCAAATTCACTCTCAATCGCCACCGGCACTAAACTTGGTGTAGTTACGACCTATGATACGAAGATAAACTATTCATTGTACCCTTAATTTTAGTCCGTGTTCCAACAATGGAGCCTTATCCCTACCACCGGGTTACGACCCGGACACATGCTTTGAGATAAACAACCCTTACGTTTGATTCTGACAGCTTCTCAAACTGTCAGGGATTAGGCACCTTCGCACGTTGAGAATAATTCAGCGCGTAACACCATTGTGAACTGAAGACGCGTATTGTGGTCTTAAGAACTAGGTAAGCCTGGTGACAGCATACAATTCATACGCTTTGAGTAATTACTAGTTGAATAAGCATTGTATACCTTTGATATATTCATTTATTTTTGTATTTTGTATGAAATTAGGGTAAATTGAGCAAACTGTAGGAAAACACAGCACGCCTATGGACTTCTGTAACCAATTAAAAAAAATGTCTAAACGAGTACGAAAATAATTAGTAAACTTCCAAAAACTCTGAAGTTCTTAGTGGAATTCAAGTATTGGTTGTTTTATGCATATCGTCAGCTCATTATTGTCTCATTGCTGGATTTTCAGAGCGACAGGATTAGGCCATATCCCACTGTGCTGACAAATTGCAACTTGCCGACGTGATGGTGATGGTATGGTAACGACGCGGTGACGGGATGATGACGGGATCATGACGACATCGTAATGGGATAGTGAGGGGGTCGTGACGACGTGGTGACGAGATCGTGACGACATGGTTATGGGATAGTGATGGGGTTGTGACGACATGGTTATGGGAAAGTGATGGGGTCGTGACGATATGGTGATGTCATGGTAATGGGATCTTGACGGAGTCGTGACGACATGGTGACGGGACGGTGACGAGATCGTGACAACATGCTGACGGGTCGGTGATATAATGATGTCAGAATAGTGGCGGGATCGTGTCGTCGCGTTATCCGTCATCCCTCTGCTCTCCTCTGCTCTTCTCCCCGCTTCCTGGCAACATGGTGACAAAATAGTGACGAGATGATTACGGGATGGTATTTCTTTTTAATGCGGTCTTTCTGTTTTTGGTAGTACATAATTTGGTAGTATATAATTACATCCTACATTCGTCGGTAAGCTTACTACAGCTAATGCAGCGGCAACTAACAGGGTCTCTAAAACAGTGTTCGAGTTCAACTGTTGAAATACTCCTGCTACTACTACTAGTACTGCAACAAAATTGTATTATTCCTGCTTCAATATTTTGGACTATAGAGTTATTACGTCAATGTACACGAATAATTTTCTCTTATGGAACACACCTTTCTTCACACAGAAATGAAAATTAGTTTCGTAATTTCATTCAGAATTAAGTAATCTTTAAAATAAATACATTTGACGACCCGCGTGGCGGAGCGGTCACCGTACCGGTCTGACACGCAGTGGGTTCCGGGTTCGATCCCCGGTCAGACAGAAATCTGAATGATGAATTTAGATTTCTGTTCTGGGTGTTTGTGTATTCGTCTTTGTGTGTGTCCATGGCACCCACGACACAGGATTCCCTAATCCTACTGTGGGGCTGTGAGTGTATAAAGCGTCTAAAGCGTCTAAAACATATTTGCTGGGATATGCCTTTTCAAAGGAAAACCATGCACAATCTAACATAAAAATACTAAAGACCCCAAACATTATTTGAAGCTGTCTTCAAACTTTTGTTAAAACAACGTAATAAATTCAATATTATATTTCTGTTTGTTAAAACTATCACGTAAAGCAAATACCTGTAGGTCGCAAAAATAGCTGAGTATTCAAAAGGGATAACGTTGTAGACGGGTTTTCTTCTGAAAATGCTTCTAGGAAGACTTACAAAGTTAGATGTGCAGTTACGTATCTCTTATGCTATCGTATTAAGGTTCAATTTTCTTTGTTCATTTGTTAGTAGGATCTTGTCGGCAGATGCACCAAAAGAGCAAATGCAGCTCCTAAGCAGTATTAAGAGGGTATCTACCATATATATTCATACTGCGTTTTGGGGTATTATGAAAATAACTTTAGCCCTATGTCACTTGGCGGGGAGGAACGTGGAATTTCTTTTGAATACTAGAAGCTAAGTGTTGAAATGATTTATATGTAGACGAAGAACGGATTAGGTTCATATAAAATGAAATTGCTTTATGAAGTTATTATGTTATATATTATATACTAAGCATGTCCGCCGGTTTCACCTGCGTTTAATAAATGTAATATGACACCTGCAAGTTTTAACAAAATGTGGCACTGTTTCAAAATTATTACGCGGAACTCTAAAACTTCTTAAAACTTCTTAAAGACAGAGTATTTTAAAAAGACAGAGTATTTTTTTATATTATGAAGTAGCAAAGAGCATGCAGTCCACCTGATGGTAAGTGGCAACTGCCGCCCATGGACATTTGTAATCCACCCCAGATAAGACCAGAA
>DWRA01004933.1:0-10355 GCA_018250295.1 Spathilepia clonius
TGTCCATAGGCGACGGTGACTACTTTCCATCAGGTAGCCCGTCTGCCTTATCGTTAGGTAGAATATAAAAAAAAAAATATATATATGTGTTTTAATTTTCGTGGGCTAATTAAGTGTAACTGTTTACTAGTGCCCTTTACTATTTAAATTATTATTGTACAGATTAAACAAAATATCAGAAGATTTATCTACCACAATTTTTATGTATTTTATTGTTACAAAACTATTAAGCAACGTAAATATATAATCTGTGATTTTTTTTTGTCTGTCGATATGTTATCCATGCGTACTATTTTCAATCCATGTTTAAAAAAAGAATGCAGTTGTGGCGGGAAAATGTAAATGCTGGATTTTCGGATATGATCCTGCAAATTAATAAAAATTGAATTAGAGGCGAACAAACTGGTCAAGTTTTGTGACAGCAGGCTGTTGAGAAAATATTAAGGTTGGTAATAATTAAAGATTGTCTATTAATTAATTAATTGCACAATTTGTTAAAATCAATTTTATTTCTCACTTCTGAGAAATCGGTACATTATGATTGTAGTGCAGGAGTGACACAATTATTTCTATGTGAAAAATCTAATAAGATAAAGTCACATATGTTAAAAAATATTTATCATGCTATTAGTTTTAATTTTATCTATTTGTAATTACCTACTTGTAATTTTGATATGTCGTCCCGTAACCGCTCAGTAGTTTAGTACTTCTAAAATACAAGTAAAATAATTCTTCCACTAATAAACTAACGCTGTGTATTACAAAAGCAATATAAAACAAACAACTGCAAATGTTCCGAAAATGTTCAACTTATTATTGTTACTCTATGCTTCTCCTTTCGCCAAGTATGGTCTGGAACATGTAATTTTCTCCAAATAGATAGTTGATCAAACACTTCCAGGTCTACTGTATGTTTTAACTTATTGCGCAGATATATATTCCGGATAAATTATTAAACAAAATGGAAATCAAAACAGCATGATAATATTCAATCATTTATTGGTTAAATAATAATTGGGATACACAATGATTGTTAAATATATGGAAAATAATAGAACACGAAGTACTTTAAAACAATAATAATATAAGAATTATTCTTTGGTATAACATTAATTACAATTAAAGTAAATGACTAGCTTCCAAAACTAGGCAAATAAGTACATAACATTGTAAAGGTTTAAATATTGAAGACAAGGAGCATAACTAAGTTCGAACTAGAAATAAAATGGATAAAAATGCATTAAAACAATTTTGTCTACTTAGGAATTGTAAATCTACAAATAAATAGTCTTCAACAAATTAACACCCTCCTTTGCGTCGAGGATGAAAATGGAATAATAAAATATTATTTGTACTCAAGTTGCCAATCGTTTTTATTTAAAAAACTTATACAAGATGAAACAGCACTAAGTTGCAACATATACTATTCAACTGGACGATAAAGATCCAAAACTCGCCATGACTGGTGGTAATGCGTCAGGTAATGTGTTGTTACATGTTTGAAACCACAGAAAAACTTGACGAAGCTTATAGTATTTACAGAGTGCATATTAAGTATTCGTGGCCAGTTTGGTGCAAGCAAATTTCATACATAAATTAAGATAAATGGTTGAACTATTTCTCTATCGCAACTAGCAGCAGACTAATATAATATATGAATTACTATAAAAGTTAAATGACAAAATAAGCATTAGAAAACATTTGTATAAATTACCAGCTATTACGATTATAATATTTTCGCAATATACTTTACACGGCGTCAACCAATTTGTACATATTATTGTATATTTCGTTTCTTATAAAGTGGCCTCAATATTAGCGTCTAGACAATAATAACATCACTATAATATATTACATCTGAATAATGACACATAAATAAAACAAATGTTTAAAAAGTCTTTGGTCATAGTTTTTAAGATTCTTTGGTACTTATATAACATGTTATAACAAACAAACATTTAATCTTACAAATGTTTCATTAAATAAACTGTGAACCAGTATTGCATTAAAACAAAAAGCACATCATATATTTCCACACTGCTGGACTGCACTATCGGACATCTTCAGATCTCACCATCACATTAATTATTTATAATATTATTTTTAACTTACTACCACACACATATACATAAAACTGGGACACATTGAAGTATGTATAATAAACAGTTTAAAATTAATAAATCATATAATTTTTTCACATTAAATTAGCTAAGTGATGGATTATAAGGAAATAATGATTGCTTTTTAAAAAATATTGTCAATTATTAAATTGTTATATGGTAATTTATGTGTGTGTATATATAAATACATACATAGCACACTAAATTTCTAATATTATTCAGATAACCGAGATTGTATAACATTATTCCAATATATACAAGTCCTCATTGGTAAATTGAATAGTACATTATTTATCTGACTGTTTTATGTACTCCAACATACTTTTACTACGTAATTAAACGCAATCTCAACATCAGTAATAAATTAATATTTCATGATAACGCAAATATATAGCGAACAAATAGTTTAATTTTATTGCCTTGTTTTACATAAAACATATGTCCTAAATGAATGTTTTGTTATACAAGTTTTTCTTTTTTTTTAACTTATTCTTATATTGAATGAGTTGGATTTTTAACTAATGTTAAAAATATATGGAATGTGTAGTAATAGGTCATAATAAAATTAATGATTAAGAATGCATGCAACAGTAAAATATACATTTGTCTCTCCCTCCTTAGTTACTTTATAATCTGGAAATGTATAAACAAAATGAATACTTTTATTGTAAGTACTTACAATAAATTTAGTTGTAGTTCTTATGAATTACGTATAAATAATGTTTTGCAAGAAGTAAACGTTTTGGACAAAACAAATGAGGGAATAACTGATTTGTCTAAGCTGCATGACTTTGGTTACTGTTTGAACCAGGCAAATTATCAGGGTTAGAAAGGGGATCCAGTTCGGCAAATAGTTTGAACCATGCTGCTTTATCATCCTTTTTCGGCACAATCGGTAGTGTAGCGGCTTTTTGAGGTGACGTGGGACTCTTATTATCGTTGTTAATAGTTTCAGGAGCTAATGGACCTTCAAGTAGACCAGAAGGGCTGAGAGTCTGAAAAAAAAATCTTATCATAGTAGGTAGTATAAAGAATAATGTATGACAATACAATACAAAATATTTTACTATATGTTACTGTGTAACATGCTATATTAAGTATTATGAAAACCATTTAAAAACCTTTAAAACACCTAAATAAACTGACCTGCAGAAGATGTGCTGGCATAAATGATCCAAATCTAGTAGGTACGTCACAGTCTAGACTCAATCCAGCCAAGTCGGAGTTCATGCCAGTATTGCTAGCGGATGCATTGGTTGCAGTGTTGATCAGGTCAGCAGATGTTGAAGGTTCCTCTGAACTTGCTTTTGTTTGTACTTCATCAGTTTTGGATTTTACATCTCCTTCAGATGTCTCTGGCTGGTCATCTCTATACTCATCCTAGAAACATATTTGGTAAATTTTAAATATCATAATATAAAATTGCACAGCTACCTATAAATAGGAAATCGATATTGATTGTATTAACTTCTTATCTCTAAAAAATATCACTCTATTTACTATTTCTAATTTTAAATAGAAAACATATTGTAAGCCGTGGTGACAACACCGGCAAGCTGAACTTTAAGAGTGTGTTATATCTTAACATGGCAATAGTGGCAATAATATATGCATGCCAACAATATGTTTGTATAAAGTAAAGTTCATGTACAGTAAAAATTATTAATTCACAAGTCACAGTACATATTAAGGTATTAAAGTTACCTGGAAGAATAGCATTTGATCTTTGTCTTGTGGTGTTTCTTCTTCTTGATCTATTTCCGGTTTACCCAAAGTGCTCTTTAGTATATTAAACTCATACTGGGGTGCCGCATTCATGGTGTCTACAGTGGTTATCAGGGTGTGCGATACTTTGGACACAAAAGTTATGAAAGAGTTCTGATAAGATGACAAGACATGGGAAAACATGTTGCATCTCGCAGCTGCTAACAGGTCTATCTGAAAATGATAAAAATAATTTTGGCACAAGGACTATTGATTTTAATTGACAAATACCAAACAAATCTTATCTTTGAACAAATTTGTACAATAACATTTATTGTAAAATATGTGTACAATTATCTTATATGCATAGCTTTAGAGCAGCATAGCATAGCTTTTGATCAATAATGTTATTATCATTCTAATGTTGAACATTCAAGCATATTGTGAGTATTGATTGGATTCATTATCAATAGGTCAAGACCCAAAAGTAAGATCATTATACATTATATATTATTATCACCTAGTTTGCCACTATTTAGTGGTAGCAGGAAATGTATGTGAAATTTAAGATCCAAATAGTTTTTCTATGCGCCACGATAGAAGCCAATAATGTAACTAAATAAAAACAATTATTAAGGCAGCCATAGATGACTCCCAAGGACATACAAAATATTTGTTGGGTAACTTTATTAACACCAATTGATTGATTCAACAACCTCATCACTATGAAAGTATGAAAGTATAAATGGTACCAGTAGAGTTACAGAAAACGGAAGTTAATTGTAATTAACATTTGACATACTTTCTGTAGGACATCCAATGTAAGTTTATCAAAGATTTTTTTGCTTTCTCGCACTTGTCGCTGCGCTTTACGAAAATTATCAAGACCGCGGCCGGTGTCCGGGTCCAGCTGGGCGCAAGTCGACTTCATCCAACTCAACGCCGCCCGGTATTCAATACGCGCCTTCTCCATGGCCGATACGGTCGCCCGCATATCTTTTACCGCGCGACATCTGAACGTTTCAACTTCGTGGTACAGTCTCAGTAACGGCCCGCGCACTCCTAAACGCTGCTGGCCTGAATACGAAATCGCTTTCCCAGCCGATACCATGTGTTTTCCTGCGGCATCGTTACTCTTACCAGCTTCCCGCAAAAACTTCCCCAAAGAATTTTCTTCCTGCGCCAAAAGACACAGCCGTTGTTGGTACTGATCTAAAACTCGTTGCAACTCCAAGCAACTATCCGATATTGATCGAAACAACTCTAATTTTGCATCTAGTTCAGCGTCAGATGCCACAATACACTCGTCTTCTTTGGTTCCTAACTTATTCAATACAGTCTTTTTTGTTACCCAGTATTGATGTTGCATCATATTTACATAAAATTGTATATATTTGGAACGAAATAACAAACTAAGATTATGTGATTTATGTTATTTCCTTTTATCTAATCAGTGACATTAGTCATAGGCACACCACGACACCACAGCCGTACCATCTCACTTTTTGGCACAATAGAGTTGTGTCGAACTCGTAGACTGTATGTACCGTACTTAACAAGAAGTTACTTGTAGAATACCTACCATAAATATACTTAAAAAAAATAATTGTCTGATATTTCGATCAAAATAAAACTGGAAATCTATAACACATATGTTGTTGTACTTAAATACAATTAACTTGTTTGGTTGTTTTGTTTAATTATTTATTACTGAATCAATTTATTTGTTGTTAAGACTTGTTTCCTTTGACGTAATTATTTAAAAGTAATGTTTCATTATTTAAGTAGAGGTGCACTGAATGGAAGCCCAATAATTTGAAATATCGGAATCGCGAAATTTTTATTAGCAAATTTGCACCGATATGTATAATACGCCAATAATCCTTACGTTATATAAAAATGTCAAAATACTGACTCGCAAACACGGAAGTTTTCAAACCGATGTCAATACGTATTGATCGTCGTGATGTCGATGTTTACAGTGCTGTCAATGTCGATATTTTCAGTAATACCTCACGTTTAATGGATTATCAATTGACAAGCGAAATTACGGTGTGGTGTTACCAACTTATCTTATAATCTTTTTTTCAGTTTAATTTGATGTTTAAGAGATTGTTATTGATAAATTCTACGTTTTTTTAAATAATATTTATAGTAAAGGCATTTATAAATTGATTCGCTATTACTATAAATGCATAAGTAAGTAATAGACTAAATCTGTCTTTTTCACCGGGTCAAAAATAGCCTGATACATCTGTTGTCTATGATACCATATTTACAATCGGAATGTGGTATGGCCGCCGTGTTTCGTATTATGTGAGAATGTATTGCGTTATCAATTTAAATACTAGATAATAATATGCAATATTTTACTAGATGAGAGTTATTTAAAAGCACAAAGTTGTGGACATTGATACAATGTACTGTGCGAGTGATAAAACTATAGCCGGAGTGTCATCGTCACAGTCTTCGAAGAATGTCAAAGATGGTAAGTTTGTGGTTGTCAGTTTTTTTAGTTGGGATTTTGGTTATGTTGATTAATCTTTTAATTTTATAATAGGTATACGATCGATAAGATAACATTAATACATTGTATCAAGTTGTTTTAATACACGTCAAAAAGTTTCCGTAATTTAAAAGTTCGTTAAAACTACTGGTCCACACGAATACGATAACTTTTTTGTTTTTACGCATTATAACTGTTATTTATCGGAAATATCGTTTATTCGAAGAAGCACATTATGATGCATTTCTTTATAATTACAATTTTAAAGCCAAACATATTGATGTTTGCCTTGAAATGTCTTTGTAATATACTTTGTCTCAAGTAAATACATTCTCATATGATTTTTGCTACAAAGAATAATATCTAGAATAAAAGAAAAAGATTAAAGATAAAGTATCAATTCCAGATTAATCTTTAGGGATAATTGGATTCAATTATGTTGTTATTTAAATGTTAGGATACGAAAGTGAATGTACAGAGTGTGTATGGTTAGAACATTTGCAGTTTTATTACACTGCCTTTCACTGTCACCTTTGGGCTCATTACCATTTTCTTGATCATAAGATAAATGTTGCTTGCATTCATTACTGTGTATCACTTTACTATTATATAATTTTAATTAGTGATTATTAAATTTAAACGAATTACTTGTAAATATTTATTATATTAAGTTGATGTTATCAAAGTGATCTTTACTTCATCTACATATCACTTTCTTCTACTCTTCATCTATTCTTGCGCTAATCTAGGTGCGGCTAGCTGATATTCTTTATATTGGATTCCAGCTATTTACACAATCTTTTAATCACAGATTTATTACACACACACCCACGCACGCACGCACACAAACACACACACACACAAACACACACAAAAACACACACACACAATGCACAGATTTATTTACATGATCTACTAGTAATTTGTGTATTTACTTTTAAATATCTTTCTTTGTAATCATGTACATTTCCTTATATACTATGCAAATAGTCTTAAGAAGCACTTAGTACCCCAGACAATAAGTATATGAAAATCGTAAATATATATTTCCATATTTGTTATGCTGAAATTGGTATGAATATCAAATTAACTGATTTATACTAACTGTATATGAAAGTATGTATAATACTTATGCCAAGAAAGTGTTGGTTAGAGGTAATCTTTAGGACAAATTTTCACGGGACTTTCATCGGAAGTCAGTTGATATTATAAGGATTAACATAGGTTACTTTTATACTAGAAAATGTTCTAGAGCTCTGCGTAGGAAGAAATTTAAACCCATTAAATCTATTACATAATCACCATTCCTTTAAAACTGCTGAAGGTATAATATTTATGCTATGTTACATTTTTTTAAATACAGGTGAAATTGCAGGGCTTAGCCAGTACATCCATATTGGACAGCTAAAAGAAATTTATCTGTTGAATGTTGAAAGGAAGATTTTTTATATAGCTATTTTAATTCTTGTCACTATGAAAATTATTAATAAAAGCTTAAAAAATGTTGTGCTTTCTTAGATTTAACCTCATACAGTTACTAGTAAAAAATTAAGTTAAGAGGAAGAAATGTTTTACTGTTTTTTAAGGTTTTTATTGAGGGTTAAAAATTGATAAAGTTATAGATTGTCTATAAATTCAATTTTAATTTTAGGAAAGTTTTTATCAATATTTTAACAGTATTGTATTTATTATATAATATTTTTATGAATGTTACTTTGTATATGTGAATGTAGAAATCATTGAATACAAAAAATCTCTAAAATCAGGAAATAAAGTTACAAAGCCCATATGAATACCAAGCCTAAGTAATTTGTGCAAAATTTAGGAAGTGAAATAAAAAAACAGCATACACTCACAAAATAAATTAATGAAATAATTATACTATGTATTTACATAAAATACATATTTTTAACACACATGAGTATATCAGAATGATTTAATAATATGATAATCTTTGATTTGTAGACAAATATAAGAAGCAAAAAATAAGAAGACTTGAAACTAATGTGACAAATTAAGACAGTTTCCAGTCAATGAAGTTGGATAAGCAAACATCTGTGTTATACTGCAAAAATGTATCATAACTATATTTTTTTACATGTAAGATTAGCACACTAATCTGTGACATTTTAGTACGATGGCGTGGTTCCGAAACGTCGCAGAAAGGGTGGCGGGTCAAGGACGAGCTCGGCGCCGCAATTCGTAAACTCGCTTGTCTTTTTGATGTGCTGCATCGATCTGGCTATATTAAGATCTAGTGAGAGTTCTGCAACTATTTTTAAAACGCTTGTTCTGTAGCAACCGTTGTATGTATATGTAATGCAGTTTTAGAACTTACCAAAGTGTTAATTTCATCACTTTGTTCCATATCTAAAAAGTTGGCTGAGTGTGAGTGGAACTCGCACCGAGGGTTCCGTACTGTCAAATGTTATTTATTATTTGTTATTATACAGGGATAGTAGTAAATGCATTGTAAGATTTTGAACTCTTCCCATTATGTTTCAATAGTACTTAAGTACGAAAAATGCTGAAAATTACCCGTTTGTTCTATACGGACCCCTTATTACTTGTTTTTTGTATTCGTTGATACATCGGCGATTATTGTAAACATATCAAATGTCCTTATATTACGATTAAAAGATCCCTGTAACGAAGGGACAGATAGGCTTTGTAATAGAGTTCCGTGTTTTACCCTTAAATCGGAACTCTAAAAAGCGGGTCGAGTCAAGGACGAAGTCGATGCCGATATTCGTAGTCTTTTGTCTCTTTGACGTAGGTTCTTGTTTGATTTAACTGCATTAAGGTCTAGTCATATCTTCGGAACAATTTCTAATAAACTGGCTGGCTTGTTTTATTACTTAAGAGGTTTGAAACAGATCTCCAATAGGGCATTGGGGTAGTTCAGGGAATTAACTTAAATCTCCAATAATTTCTTTAAAGCAATTCTTAATAAACCTAGACGATAGCAAGATAATGAATCGGTGATCAGCTAGGAGATAATCTTGGTACAAACCCTTTATTGGATAAAGAATTTTCTGATCGTGAATTCAGATTACATCAGCACTTTAGGGATTTATAGTCGACGATTTAAAATAGTTTCCAGCTCCATGAACGTTTTGCTTTTTAATTTTCAGCTATAATATTGTAGGCTTTCTTATATTAACTGCAACAGAAAACCTCTTCTCTGTTAGTACATTTTGAGTACATTTTCAAGGAAATTATCTATGTACTTAATAAAATAGCATATAAAACTTTTATAACATCCTTTTAATATAAAATACAGCTTTTTATAGCGTATCTATGTCCCGTTATTAATCAATCTATCCTATGTTTCGCCGACGAAACTCTAAATCCTATCCTTTCTGCCTATTATTAGTTGTCAAATTACGATCTTTGGTACGCAAGAATTGGATATATTGTTTATTTATTATGCTCTCTTCTATATATTACTTTCGAATAAACCTAAAAGTACATAAATGTCCATGTAAAACTTTTAAAAGCACTGTCACTGTATTCACTGGTGAGTAAACTTTTCACGGAGAACGTCGTACGTAAATTTCATTTTTGTAATTTTGTACTGTAGTAAAAGAAATGTACAAAAGTCCTTACCTTATTAATTTCTAGTATTTTCAACAACCAGGGGTTTATAAATTAAATTTTGAATCTGTATTCATTACTACTATCTATTTGTATTGTCTGTTTGTATCATAAACGATATGTAGTTTTTTCGGTCTAATGTCAATGTTAACTTAGAATATAGGCACGAGTTAAACTAATTAATTTATATTAAATGAACATGCGGCATTTAAACAAAATTTGCCGTTTGTATGTTTATGTAGAGATCTACATGTTTTCGAGCGCTAACGTAAACTCAAAACTTTGCCCCAGTTTGGAATAACATTTCCAGGTTACAGGTAGGGTTGTTAACCCCTATTGGAATAATATATGTTATTATTGACGACCCGCTTGGCGGAGCGGTCACCATACCGGTCTGACACGCAGTGGGTTCCGGGTTCGATCCCCGG
>DWRA01004934.1:0-10353 GCA_018250295.1 Spathilepia clonius
CATACTTCTGAGCTGGTTATAGTATACTTTTCATCACGCTACAATCAATAGGAACAGAGCAGTGAAGGGAATTGTTGGAAAACGGGAGAAGTTACTCCATATTTAAGCTTCCGTCGCGTGTGCGAAGATACGAAGAAAGATACGAAGTTCGCCGGGTTAGCTAGTTTTATATAATAATAGAAACAACCCACTTCTGGCCCAAGTTCTAAGAAAGCTCCTCTCACGGTCTCAGGAAGGTTTAGCCCACTAACCAAGTTTTGTTTTTGATATAATGAAGTAGTCAACATTCATGCAGTCCACATGATGGTAAGTGGCAAGTGCCGGCTATGGACATTTGTAATCCACCCTAGAAAAGACTATAATCCTACTTAAAGTCGATCACACATGCGTTATTACCCTTGAAGACTAAGTTGGAATGCCGCGGAAAAGTCAGTCTCCCTTACCACACCCTTCAAACCAGAATTGCTGTTATTAAACAGAAATAGGTGTGGCGGCGGTGTCGCCGGGGTCGAACCACAAATACCACCTTCAAAAGTGCTGATTGAGACTTTAGACACCCCTAAGAACTTTTTTCCAAACTCCAATAATGTTTACAACATTAACTCAATATGTGGGATTCTCCGCCCATGTCAATCATTCTTGCTTAGAATGCGTCGTTTACAACCTTGCTTACGTTTTTCACTTTTATTATCTCGTTTAAAAAGTAAAAAAGTGAGGAAATAGCAGCCCTGCCCTACGAGAAGCATTATAGCAGCCCGTTGACTACGCACTTCCGTCAGCGACTGCATATCCGGTGCCGCGCCGCTCCGCCGCCGATAAACAAAGGGTCAAAAGGGCTTCCGCTCGTACCGTGCCCTGGTCGTTGCTCTGCATACTATTTTAAGATTAATCTGTATGTAAATAGATACCAGTTTTCCTTATAAGCGCATGCATCTCGCATCCTTTGTTTATTATAGAAACCTTTAGACAAGATTCGTTTTATATCCGCCCGATTAAAGTTCGCATCCTGGCTATAATTCTTTTGTCAAAGGTTAAGGTGATGTTTTATATTCTCATTCAATAAGCAGTTATTGAAACACTTGTTACTCGGGCTTGGTCAGTAATTATATATTTATGATACCTACATATTTATTGTTATAGAAATTTGTACGAAAAAAATTGTAAAGCAACGTTTTATCGTATTCGGATTTAATTTGATACACATATTACAGGGGCTTAATAAAATTTCCCACCATCTTGGGGCGCCATTTTGAATTTATAATGACGTCACTAAGCTAATCACGCAATGTCATCCGAACCAAACGTGAATGCGAAATTTCAGGTCGATCGATTGGAGTCTACTGGTTTAAAAATCAGTAGCAAGATTTGATGACCATTTTCTAACGAAATAATAAATCAGGTTAAATTCAAACTTGTATTAAAAATACGCTTCTTGGTGAGTACAGTACGTTTCGAGTTCAATTCCTTTAATCGCAGCTGGTTCCATTTAGCATGAATTAATTTATGACAGCGATTAAAAAATATATTAAAACAACAGTAACACAAGAAACGAGCCATTGTAGTTAGAGCCTAATGTTGTTGTCAGCCTATTATTGTGCCAATGCTGGGCACGGGCTTCTCTCAGGGTGAGAGGGTCTAGACCATAGTTCACCGCACTGGCGAAGTCCGTTGGTAGACTTGGAGAATTCTTTGTTTTTTAAGAATGTTCAGGTGTGTAGGTTTCATCGCGTTGTTTTGTTTCACCGTTATAGAAAATAATAATTTAATACGCACATAACTTCGAAAAATCAGAGGTTGGAACTTCGGACCCCTCGATTGAGAGGCCGTGACACGACCACTAGGCTATTACTACTTTGCCTAACGTGCTTTAATTAAACATAAACTGTCTCTTGCTTATTCTTAAAATGTTGGCATTCTAAAGCCA
This sequence comes from Spathilepia clonius, assembly GCA_018250295.1. Taxonomy (NCBI): domain Eukaryota; kingdom Metazoa; phylum Arthropoda; class Insecta; order Lepidoptera; family Hesperiidae; genus Spathilepia; species Spathilepia clonius. The sequence continues at coordinate 1,925 of DWRA01004934.1, forward strand.
AACAAATGTAAGACCTGCTTTTCATGTTTTCAATAAAGATTTGTTTTACAAAGTAGGTAACTTGAGCTAGCCGCTTACGTGCGTAATGCAAACTTCGTGTCAGCACTTCCATATGTAATCGATATTGTTTCACGCGAGCATAAACAATCAAACTTAAGGGTAATGAACTTTAACAACAATGTTTATTGCGAACAAAAGCGGAGGAGCGAACTGAAACAAACAAATGAAGAAATATTTATTTATTACCCAAGATTTGTTACATGCGTCTTAAATGACACATTGTTATCTTTTCAAGTATCAATTCATAGAATATTTCATTATGTGTAGTACATATTTGAAATTTTGAAGGTGGTACAATTCCTTGTAGTTCGACCTCGGAGCATCGCTACACAATTTTCTGCCTAATAACAAGAGCGTTAAACAATGCTATGTTCTAGTGTGACGGGTCTTGTTAAGGAGACAAACTGATCCAAGGCGTTCCAACTTAGCTCTCAGGAGTAGCAATCTGTGATCGAGCTCAGGCAGGATTGGACCATGGGCGACCGTTGCCACCTACCTACCATGAGGTGGACTGACATGAAAAACTAGTTGTTTGTTGTAACTGCACTACTAAGTACCTTTTTTCTAGTTTTTTATGATGAAGATCGAAATTGGACCATTTCTGATGACTAGAAATTTCTTGTTTGGCAAAATGTTGGATACATTGATTATTTGATAAAAATAAGCGATAGGATATCATCATCTGCCTTTCGCCATAGAAGTTAGCAGGGCACTAAGTGATTGTTACAGAAGCTTTCAGTAGTAGTTAGTCTACTGCAGTTACCAAATCGGGAATTTTCCCGTTTCTCCATGGTGACTATCCGACATACGTACAGACTACCGACAGTGAATTTCCAAGGATTGATGCATAGGGGAATACCAGACAGTATTACATCATTGTCATATTCATAATTCGTGAAGTCATCATATGTAAATATGATTACGTAAGTAAAGTAAACATTCGATTTGAAAGTCGTCTTGATGAATAGTCATGCAAGACAATAAATGAAGGTGTATGTAGCAATTCTTTGATATCGCCGACATATTGTCAGAAAAACCTTTTGTTGATAAAGGGGTGAGCCGATAATAGTTCTCATGTCCATCAGGTCATCAGTCAACGCTCGGATGAAAGCTTAACCGGCTCGTGATAGCTTATAAGACGCCGCGTATGTGACAAATGAGCCCGTCTCTATTGTTATGACAAAGAAAATAGATGGAGGCGCCTACAAATAATTTGAATGAGACGTCTGTACCGAAATGCGAGGAGATCACCATAAATGTCCGGTCTTTCGTGGAAGGATATTTTAAATTTCTCTTCTATTGAACATTTCAAGTTCTAAGTTATGCAGTGCTCGTAATTTTAACTAAACTTATTACAAGCTTTTATTTATCTTGCTTTTTTTTCTAATGTACCTATGTATATGAGGGTTACATCTCGCAATAGAATTTTAAATTAGTTAACTTTACCAATTGAAATTTTGCGTAATGCATGATTAGCAGTGACGTCATTCTCTCTAATATGGCGGACGCCTCAAGATGGCGGATCAATTATTTCTTGAAGTAAGTCCTTCCTCCACAAATAATTTTTATGCACCCCCATGATATGATTTATCAAATGTAAGGAGTTTCTGATAAAGATAAACAAAAATGAAACGAGGTACGCTTAGTTCTAAGTTTAATTATAATTTTATGTCTGAAATAGACACGTATAGAAAGATTGAATCGGAAATTTGTTTGAATAATAGTTTGAGGTGGGTAGACATGATTTATAGTAGTTATTCGTCTTCAGATTACTTAGTGTGTTATTATGATGGAATTAGTTATAAAGTAAACAGACATAAATATTTATTAAATTAAACAAGAATTATTAATCTTTGTGGCAATGTGTGAGTAAACATATTGCTGTACAATGCCACGGTTAATACAAAGGGTTTAAAAATTTCACATCAATTATATTGAAATAAATGCAATATTTTACTTAATTATTATTTTAAACCATGTTACCGTGTCAGGGTAGTATATTTATTAGTATATTTCCACGAAAGTTTAAGATGTTCCATATACAGTAAGCACATACTTGACTACCGAGTATTGTGATTGTTTAAACATACAAACGTGCTTCTTTGGCCTTTTGTGGCCTGGTTTCTGAATGACTACTTGAAAAATTACATTTAGATGTGTGCGTATATGGAGAATAGTATTGGTCAAATGCAAGATGAACTCACACACGGAGAGTTCCGTCTAATTATTATTTTTCTTTTGTATATTTTTTTGTATTACAGATATAGAAGTATATGTATTGTGAAAATTTTAATTGTTTATCTACCACAATTCGATAGATAAACCAAAAAAATGTCGAAATGCTTAGTTGACCATGCATTAATCCCCTTTATTTTGTATTTTATTTTGAGCATTTTTTGTTATAGCAGCTACTGTAATAGACACAGTATGTTACGCTTATCACACCTTTAAAAAAAAGTTACGAGTAAACATGACGTCAGAGGAAATTTCAGTTCTAAACTACGTCATCATTTCAGGAAATAACGTTGCGCAATAAATTTAATGGCTACAGATGATGCAATATTACTGTGATCAATAAGTTAAATAGAAGTAACCCTGTGATTTAGCTTGTACGAAAGATATCTAAATTAATTATACATTAATCAAGAAATTAAGAAATTAATTATTAACAAATTATCTTCCATATATGTAGGTATAACCGAATGTCACGTTACAAGTCTGCTGGACGAAATTCCTATAGAAATAAGCAGTACCTTTGCACTAATTTTCATTATAAGAGATCTCATAAATATATCATTGTGTGGATAAATAAATAAGGAAGCTATAATTTATTTATAGCACGCTTTGTCGTTGATGAGGTCGTAAGATAGCAAGCGAGGTTGTAGCAAGACTATACCATCACTGGAAAGGCCAAAAGACTATTACGCCAAACGATCTTCTGACGTGTTAGTCTTTTCGTCTTACCAGAAGACTGAATTGCTGTGCATCACTATTTTTTGTACTATCGAAGTTGAAGAGCGCCACAAGTCTAATTGCGGGTATATTTATAATTAAACTACCCTGTTTATCAGAGATCTATCCATGTTATAGTTTCGGTGGAGGGGTACGTATGCCAGCTAACCTACAGATTAGGCGACCATCGTAGTCCTTAAGAATGTCAACGCATCTGTGATCATCTGCAAATCTCTGTTCTATTTAGAGTTCAGCTAGACTATATCCTGGTTTTCTAGTTTAATCTTATGAAAAAACCTCATTTTTCTATATTAAGATGTTTTCCGTCTATCTGTCCGTATCTCTGTCTGTATGTCTGTCTATTTGTTTGAGGTAATCTTCATGTAAATTTTCATGGGACTTTAACTGGCACATTCATTGCTGATGTTAAAACAGCAAAATTGTTGAAGGTATAAAATTTTGGTTATATTTTTCGTTATGTTACATTTTGATTCAAAATGGAAGAAGCCGCGGGGCTCAACTAGTTGTAAATAATAGTATGGTACATAAGCAGTAGTTATCGTAGGTACATAGGTAATGCACATGTGTCCTAGTTTGACTGATATTAAATTAATATTGTAACAGTCTCCGATAAGAAACTTGTTCTTTCTGTGTCACGGAGAACAAACTCATTTAGTAATTAAATCCACAAACACTCGCGATAAGGATAAACTGTCGATGTTAGTAAATGGTCTATTTTTAAACCATTCGAAGGGTACAACAACAGAGTAGCGAACTATTTATTAAATAGTAATATTTGTAGTCACAAATTAATCTAGTCGTTAACTTAATTTACTGTTTTCGGGAGTACCTATAGTATCTTAGATAAAAACAAAAAAAAAATGAAGATAGTCCTGTTTGATTTCTTTTTCTTTTTGCGTCTATGCTAAATATAGGGGTTTAAACTCCCTAACTTTCATTTTTTCGTTAATAGGTGTTTTTCAAATGTCTCCAAAGTTAATGCACAGATTAAAAATAAATGTTGAATTATAAGTAACCATTGTAGTAGATAAAAACTGGTCTCGATTTAAGTACTTTATCAAAAATATAATATAATGTATCGAAAGGTGGAACAATTTTATATTAGCCAAAGTATCTTTAAAAGGTACTTTGGCTAATATTCAGTTCAGATTTTATTTGCGTTTAATTTTTTTTAACCAGCCCGTAACTGTGATCGAAATTCGAAGAGCTAGCTATTAATTGTTAAAATGTTATGTTATCAAAGTAGAGAAGATGGTAGAATTCTTTGTAGCAATTGCTAAACAGTGCGAAGCGCTAAACGTAGACGACATTTTTTAAGAACATAGGGTGACATACTTATCTGACGCTTTTTAAATTAGTCCTCAGGGATAGCAACGCATCTGTGGCCAATCTTATCCTATCTGAGATTAATTGCAAATGCTCATGAGCGACAGTGACCACTCACCTTCAGGTGGACTATACTTGTTTACTTCAGTAATATAAAAATACTTCGTACTTTTACTAAAGAATACCTATCGATTAAACGCATTGAATTTATAATTAATCTAGTTAGTACACTGCACAATGCAGTAGAGTAGTGACGGCCTTGTCCTCAAGAACTAGAATCAGCCGGACCTTGCAGATTTCTTGAATACCACTCAGATCTAAATATCAATGATTGTACATTAAGACCAGATGTAATATTATTATAATATTAATAGTTCTATAGGCCTAGTAATAAACATTCTATCATAATTATAAAATTTACATTTTTTTATGATTTTGACGTTAACTTTTTGCAAGTCGTCAAGAGATGGCACCACTAATATTCTGAATCACGCTAATGAAGTTTTTAAGCATCTTGTTTATATTCAAGTAGGACACCTGTATATACATATAAAGTTTTTCTTGCATTGCTGTATATTTCCACTCAATTTGTTTCTAAAACCAGAGAAACAAGTACAATAGGATAAGGAAACAGTGGTTTACTGAGTTATTATTACTGATCGACTAAGTTTCAGTCGTGTAGATGTGGGTACATACTGCAATTATCGTGCATGTTAGCTTGTTTACAGTGTTTGGGTGAATGCACTTAAGTTGTAATAATATCACTTGAGACAATGAAACAAGTTGCAATCTACTACGCAGTAATGCTTATCAGTTATATACCCTTTCTTTTCTCTATACAAATAAATAAAATTACAGTGTCTGTTTGTTATGTCAAAATGACAGCCTTTTACTGAATGCATATGTAAATATGAACGGTACCAAACGATTGTAACAAAAACACAATTATTAAATTTTTTGTCTGTGTGTTTGTTTGAGCTAATCTCCGAAATGATTGGATCCATTTTCACGGTACTTTCTCTGACAGATAATTGATGTTAAGAGGAGTAACATAGGCTCCTTTTATTTAAGGATATGTTTTAAGGCTCCGCGTAAAAATAAACCTATTAAATCTACCACGTGCACCAAATCATGTCAAAACTGTTTAAAGTGTAAAAATTGGATTGTATTTATGTCATGTTTTTTAAACGCGGATAAAACCGTGGGTTTCTTCGTTACAGAATATACGTGGTTGTGAACTCGAGACATGTTATTCTGAGAATTCTAATTGCATCGCCCAAAACTTTGTGTAAAATTCAACATGTGTTCTCCTCAAATTGAACTTACTAATTTGTTTCAATTCTTCATTGAACCTTTTTAACTTAGTTCACAGATGTTTTTTTCGCTACCAAATAGAGATTATATGTAGTATAGATTGACTAAATTATTTACTTTAGGTATGCACATTCGTACATTTTGAATGAAGTTTCAGCCCTTATAAAATAATACTAAGTACAAAAGTAGACCAATCTTCAATGTTCACGTATTAATACAGGTAATTATCGAATTCTCTTACGCTCCACTCTTTGTCTCGTTAAAAGATCAACATCACAAACAAATCCAGCTTCAATCTGTTCAACAATTCTTGTATCTTTATTTTTAACTCAGTGCATCGATAAAATAAAGCACAAGAATTGCTTTGATTTGTTCAGCTCCACGTTTACATTGATCACCTGCTCCAAGGTGGAGGTGCCGGAATGTATAACACATGGCATCCTAAATTTAGTTAATCGTTTCCTGTTTAATCCTCCATTCCCACTTCTAAGCCGCTTAATGTACTTTGTGTTAATGTTTTAATATAATTTTAACGCATCTTTGCATAATATATTTAATGTAAACGCTATTATCAGAATTAGAACCCAAAATTTAGAGTGGATTAGATAATTGTCCATTGTTTATTAAAGTATGTGCTAAAAAGCGAGAAAATCAATTGAAAATAGATGAAGATGTCGAACATGAAGCTTTTGAAGAAATATTATGAAATGTGGTACCACATAAACCTCAAAAGAAGACTGATATTATTATGTGATATGTCCGTTCAATCAAATATATCCTGATATTATATTATACAATATGATATCGTCTAGTATTCCGTTTCATTTGCATAAAATGTAAGCAGACATACTTTATTACATCCTAAAACGTCATTGGGCTTAAAATATTACAATGAAATGTTGTAGAATCTCTGATTTGTTATGAATACATGAATTTTTTAAAGTAAAATTGTTTGTAAACGTCGTCCTGCGTCAACGGACGAGCATAAATATGTACAAGCATAATGGACGCAGCTGTATTTTATCGAGATTTATATTATCACAAAATACATATCAACCACTCAACAACATGTAAATACTTAGTTCTGAAGAGCACTCATACGCAAGTCGTCGTTTTGCGTACGTTACTGATTCATTACTTGACGACAACATTCGTAATGCTGGACTTACACGAGGCTAGTATTTTAATAGAAGTAGCAATCGAGCATGCACTCCACCTGATGATAGGAGGCCACTACCGCCCTTGGATATTTGTTATCAACTCCAGATAAGATTAAAGTCCTATCTCAGGTCGACCACAGACGTCTCCTGTAGCCGGGGAGTAGAATATGGCTACGGTAGCCCCTGCCTGTCGTAAGAGGCGACTAAAAGGGGGCTTGCAGGGTTGCGGGCGGTAAGAGTGGGAGCATGAACCGTCCAGCGAGCGACCCCGGGAAGGACGGCGGCATGTGTGGTCGCATGCCGTAAACACCAGGAGACACAGTGAGTGCAAATGCTCACCAGAGAAGAGCCCGCAAGGGGCATCGCGCTAGGAAGGCTCCGGTTGTGTTCCGTTGGAGATCCCGGAGTCCTCCACGCGGCACTCAGGACGGCCACCGGGGGGGTTTTAGTGAGGTAAAAATCCCACATAACCCCGTCGTTGCTCCCACAGCGTCGGGTACCTTTTGAAAGTTTCCCCCTCGATAACAAAAAAAAAGGTCGACCACAGATACGTTGGTTTCCCTGAGGACTTAGAATTCTTTAGATAAGTTTGTCTTCTTTTCCACACTTTTCACCACAGCAGCATTTAACACTATTCTTATTAGGCACATATGGCAGTGATGCTGCCGAAGTCGAACCACAAAGGGTTCTACTGCCTTTGGCTCAGCATTGCAGCAGGTATTGCGCTACGTTGTGCGATTTAGACCTTAAATCATTGTATTGATTGCAGTGATTGACGACAGGCGTAGCGGAGCGGTCACCACCATACCGGTCTGACACGCAGTGGGTTCCGGGTTCCGGGATGAATTTAGATTTTTGTTCTGGGTCTGGGTGTTTGTGTATTCGTCTTTGTGTGTGTCCATGGCAACCACGATACAGGGAATCCTAGTGTGGGGCAGTGAGTGTATAAAGCTATAAATTACCTCAAAACCAGACCGTTTGCAAGTCCCTTAATATTAATTACCATTGAACACTGTCTTTCAAGCATATGCCTTATAAGTTTTATCAGAACAAAACTATTAGTACAATCTCTCAAGTATAAAGTTCGTGTTACCATATCTTAAATACATTTAACCATTCATATGATTTTAATTCATACAAATATATAAAATCGAAGTGTATTTTTCTAATGTTAAATGACAGGTTTTTTTTAAATGCTTATGAAAGTGAATGCAGCACATATAACTAAAAAACAATTATTATTAGTATTGTTTTTGGTCTGTCCATTTGTTTGTTTTGCCTATTTTCCGATAGGACTGGACCGATTTTCAGGGAAAATAAATAGTTTTTTTTGTATACATTGGAGTAGCAAACGAGCGTGCAGTCCACCTGATGGAAAGTGGCAACTGCCGCCCATGGACATTTGTGATCCACCCAAGATAAGGCTAGAATCCCAACTGAAGTCAACCACAGATGCGTTGCTACCCCTGAGGACTAAGTTGGAATGCCCCGTTAAGTTTATCTCCCTTACCACACTCTACAAACCAGAACACAGCAGCGCTTAACACTGCTGTTATTAGGCAGAAATAAGTGTGGCGGTGGTGGTGCCGGAGTCGA
>DWRA01004935.1:0-10353 GCA_018250295.1 Spathilepia clonius
TTAAGTTTATCTCCTTTACCACACCCTTCAAACCAGAACACAGCAGCGCTTAACACTGCTGTTATTAGGCAGAAATACGTATGGCTGTGATGCCGCCGGAGTCGAACTACAAAGGGTTCTACCACCTTTAAATTTTTGCATTCTTGTAACTACTGATCTAATAGGTATCAGATGTTAACGTCGTCCAACACACTTATATGGTAATTGGCTTCTGCAATTCATAGATATAGAGGTGACTTTAGTCATTAATGTATTAAGGCTATAACTTATGTCACTTTTATTAGAGCTTTGTTATATATTACGTATAGTTAATATGTATTCACGTAAGCACTTCAGGTTTGAGGCAATTATAAAAATATATTGCAATTTTTTCCATCGCCAAAAGTGCCTGGTAGAGAATAGCTTCAGGCATTGAAATCGTTCTTTGTAATTATTTTGCAATAAAATGTAAATAAATAATTAAAATCTGGTTTCGCCTTGTCTGTGCTAATTTCTATTATAAAATCTAGTTTACAGTTCCAATTATGTCGAAATTAATTCATATAAAAAATAATTGAAATCGGATGGCAATTTACTTAACAACATCGAAAAGCAATTAAAATCAAGGCAGTTCAAATCAAAAGGACCCGGCTTCCATATTTTATAAAAACACATAACAAGCCTAAAAATAAACAGAAAACATAATAAACTGTGATACCAAAACCAGAAAATCGGCAATAGTTTGAAATAAGTTGTTTATGCAAAATCGTAAAATAATTTAGACCAGTTTGTTAAACTTTATAACGTGTAATATTTTTTATCTATTTCGTAATAAAGTTGTAACAGAAGTGTGGCAATTAGAGATAGCCGGCGACTAAGTGGTTGAGGCTTACCATAGCAATGGTTCCGGGTTTGTTTCCTGGCGGAAATATTTTTGTGTGACAAAAACATTTTTTTCATATTTTTGCAAGGTTATTTCGTTATATCAATATACCTCCTGGATTATTTTTGTCCTCTAGATAACACCCGTAGTCTTATAACAAAAGTCTGAGGTCGATACTTTAAGCCTTACTAACAGCTGGATAAGCCAAAAATCTGAAATAGTCATTAGGCCCACTTTTTATCTACATATAATGAGCGTATCGTGTCAGACAAAATCATATTCAAATACAATATTTTGACAGGCACGGCCCGTGTCTGCACGGTCGTGTTACGGAAGTCAAAATCCCATTGCGTACAACTTACATAAATATATTTATATGTATCTGCTACAGCTAGCGCGTGTCTACAAGGCAGTAATGCGTAAGAAATCCCTTGAAGAATAGCTAATACCTAGTGTCTAAAAATTCAGCTTTTTACATATAGCTCCCATCGTAACAGACAAAGTCGCGGTCGGCGGGTTTATCTTCAAAAATAAAGCAATCAATCGAATATATATCTAATTAAATGGAACAAGATCTTAATCGAGTAATTAATCGATTAATAGAGAGCATTCGGAACAATCTCGACTCGAATAAGAACGTACTGTGTTTTAGATTTGAGTTGAAATATAGAAACGGATGGACTGTAACGAGTGGGATTTTGGTATTGGGTTCCGTATTAATTAATTGTAAAAATTCTAGTACAATAATTAAGCGTTTTAGAGGAAGTCTAATGTATCTACAGTTTCGTTAGATTAATAGGACCAATTTAGGTAATTGCGATTTTTATTCTTTTCCATTAGGAAATGGTCTCTTTACAATTGTATGAACCCTGAAAAAGGTTTAAAAGTTTTAGTTTTAATCATTTTATAAATGACGTAGCGTTTTCACTTTTGCTTTAGTCTGTCTATCTTATTATCCTTAACAACATATTTTTAGAATTATATACAAAATTAATATTAGTAGTATTACCATGGCTAATATTAATGAAACACAGATTTCCAAATCATAATTTTAAATTAAAACTACATAATAATTTACACTTTAACTAATTATTGTTTACGGGAATCAAAAAAGTCTAAACGAAGATCGTGCGAGCTTATCCAAAAACGTGAAATTCAAAAATACTATGGAAGCTGTATAATAACCATAATTAACAATTTTCTTGAATAAATTATAACTCTATCGCCTCGGGTGTAGACTTTTAAAGCAAGTTAAAAAGAAACAGAGATATTTTTACAAAAGGATGAAAGAGATGGAAATATACGAAATTAATAAGTGGGAAGTTAGGTACGTAATCAATAGTCGTATCAATGAACCGATACGTCATTTACATTTTATTTATTTCCTTGAGAACTATATTTGATATTTTAAAAATGACTACGTTCTGATATTTTGTGGGAACCTTAATTTTATTGTTTTATGTAGTTTCTTCATTAATACCTATAATTGAAATACTAAATATTATTTTAAGTTTTAAAATATGATGAATAAGGCCTAAAATATCAAATTTAAGAAATAAATGACGTCATTAAATTGATTAAAATATGTATTAGCTGGAAATAGGGAACAATTGAATACTGCAAAGCGATCTCATCTAAAATTAAAATCGTTTAAAAAAGTTGATTCACTTAGAAATCTTTTTGAACGTCAACAAACTACCACCGCTTCGAAGGTTGCTTCGCTATGGATAAAAAACTGCCTTAGAAACTCCATACGTACATTGCATTAAAATAGTAAATCTTCAATACAATAAATCAATAGAGCGTCCCCACACAAAGGTATCCCGTCCACTCAATACAGACAAACAACAAAGGTAGTGATAAACAAATTGTACTAAAAATACTCATAGGGAATGCTGTCGCACGACAATAAAGAACAAATCGTCGTACACCGGACGCTGTACCGGGTACAACGAATTATACAGTAAATGGGAAACTATTTGCCTATTGCGACCCCACTGCACGGTGGAGGAAAGACTGAATTACTAGACCAGTTTAGGCTGGGTACATAGTGGCGATTTTTCCTTCGAGACCCTCTTAACCTTCGAAGTTATAAGACATACACACTTGTGTAGTCAGCTGTTTTTTGTTTTAATATGTTTACGATTTTTTTTCAGACTATTGCGCTTTGAATTTAGGATTGTGTTAGGGTGAATTTTTTTTAATTTAAAAAACGCGATTTCATAAAAGAATATTTAAGATGCTAATAAATTTAGTATATCAATAATATTGCATTTGTTTACTTGAAAATTTTTGCTTGTTATGAGAACTCGATTTCAAATACGAATATTCAAGCTATTAATCGCCAATCGATTAAATCAAAAGCTGGTATTAAGCGTATCGTGTTCATGTCATGTTTAATTTACAATTTAATAGAATCAATATCAATAAATATTAGTGCTTCAGTCGTATTTAAATCTGAAAATGGAGTCAATTCAATCACATTTACAAGTACTCCAGAACAAATTCCATCCTTAAACGACTGACCTCAATGTCGAAAAAACTATATCACAATCATCCGTAAATAGCGACAATGAGCAGTTTAACACGCCAGTCGACACCCATAGCAGAGCGTATTATGAAATCGGAATAGATGTACTCATATTAGTGGGGAGCTCGTTCCCAGCGACAGAGAACTCAATTGAGTGAATTTGCCTCTATTGGAGCAGATTAGAGTAACCGAGGTTTCTACAATTACAGTAGGGGCCGCTCAGGAAGCAGGGAATGGTTACCTAAAACTAGATGGATTTCAATCAAGGCAGATTGTAGGTGGGTCAGTAAATCACGATGATGTAGGTACTCGTTGGATCGAAAATAAAAGAATTTGGATTGAAAGGATATTGTTGTCATGTTGTTAGAATGTTGTTGTTGTTGGTACTAACGGAGAACTATGTTAAACTATTAAGGTTGATTTATGAACGATTGTCTTAAGAGAACATTTTTTTTTTAATCCTAGTATTTATAACACTGCGTATAAGTAAATATTGTTGTGATGTTGTTAGAATGTTGTTGTTGTTGGCACTAACGGATAACTGCGTTAAACGATTGAGATTGATTTTTTAACCATTGTCTTTAGAGAACATTTTTAAAAAATCCTGGTATCTATAACACTGCGTACAAGTAATTCCTGTGAAGTTCTTGCTTAAATAACCAATGGTTTAAGTCTTACAGTTATTTTTATTAAATGAATTTGAACAAATCATTCAACAGACGTTGGAAATGTAAAAGAAACCAATATTTAAACAGTAAAAATAATAGAATCAACAGAACTTGAGGTAGCATTACTAGTAGAAGCTTACGATCGTATTTGGTACACATTTAAAGTTTTTGTCCCACAGATGCTGTCAAATCTCTCACATCGTTACTACTGTCTTTCACTGCAGTTCAATGTCCAAGAAACTAAATATTTGTAAGTCGATAATTAAGAATGATCCCAAATAGCCGATCAGAGCATAAATTAGTAGCTCGTCACATTTCACGGATACGTGCAAAGAATGCACGATTTTGTGGAGAAAAAACACTTGGGTACAGTTTCATTACTGTCATTCGTCGTTATTCAAATTATGTTTGAATTGCATATCATTAACGAGACAGTTATACTAAATGGAACTAAGAACTTTGAAATGCATTTAGTCATTTATGCGCAAGAAAAGAATTTGGTGTTGACGATAATACGAAATTGTCTTTTTTTAATATACTTACTGTTTTACTTAAATACGTTTTTAACCGACTTAAAAAATGAGGTCGGTTCTATTTTATTTGCATTTAGTTTTAATGTTGCTTGAGTTTCAAACAAACAGTCACGTCGTTTTGAGTTTAAAATAAAGAATGTAACATTTGGTAACATTCTTTAAATTATGTCAAGGGAATAAAAATATTTTTGGGGCAACATAAACTACACTTTTTCAATATTATTTCAGGATACGTACTTCGTCAATTAACATAAATATTTCATATCTTAAATTATAACATATAGCGTTTTTTTCCTCATCTCCATCTAATATTTTTCCAAGCACGAAATATTCTAGGTCACCTAGTCTATTCTGCAACTGCTAACCTCTAACCGGCTCAAACGATCACTAACCACACCTAATTAGCCTGGTCGTGGTTAGCGCGGATCGAAACGTGTCGCTGGCTACTGAAACGTCCCAGATTTGCGCATTTGCACACTCGTTTGGAAATTTCCCTTTGTTAGCAACTCTTTGTGATTGTAACGCTAATGGGTGAGGCTGGTTCTAGTTTGTGTTATAATATTGGTTTACTAGGTTTTGATAAAATTTAATAACATAAGCTTTGTTTCTGAAATGATATATCCAAAAATAATAACTAAGTATTAAAATCAAAAGCCTAGATATTTGCGTGTCCACACCAAAACAGATATAATCCATGATAATCACAAATATATTTGCCCACCCAAAATCGAATCCGGGACCTTTCGAGGAAACAATTGTAATGATGATGCAGCTGTACAGTTAGGTCGTCATGTTGTTCAAAAGCAATAAGTAATAAACAAAAAGACAAACAGAATCATTAAGAAATACGTTATCATTGCTATCTTCTTGAACAATATTACGATTTTAATAGAATAAATTGATTGATTGACAAAGGAATGAGTTGAACATATTTCAATCAAAAGTACCAACTTCATAAAAGAAAAATCTACGTAAAAAATACTTTTAAACTTACCGCTTGCATGCAGTTTTCTTTCTTGTGAATCTTCCGTATCCATCATCGACTGTTTTTGGAAGAAACCCTGAAATATGTGAATGATGTAATCTTTTCTTAAAGTAAAGTATTATTACAAATCAATATAAATAACTTTTGACTCTCAAATTTATGTTTCTGTTGTAATTTTTGAATGAATAATGAAGATATGTATAAGTTGTTTTGTGTATCTTACCTGCATTTGTAAATTTGCTAAATCTTCTAAATTCTTTCTCATTAGAATACTCTGTTGCTCGAACTCCGACACGCTGTTACCCGCACTCGAAGTTGTTGATTGTTCCTGAATATTCAAAGTAAAATTAAGTTCAAATTAAGACAAAAAATAAAAATTTAAGTAGTCTTCCATTTAACCATTATCCATCGAAGTTTTGTAGGTTTAGAAGATGCAGTTGTATTACTGCATCTGATATAAAACAATTTATAACTTTTATCCATTTAATCCGATTATTTTATCTTTTAGTGTGACAAAAATTAAGATAAATCAAATCTACTTTTTTAAATGCAATTTAGATATTTCACAGAATTATTTTCTGAAAATAAATAAGACACCACGGCTTTTACAAGTTGTTTAAGTACCGGTCAAGAAGCGGCGAAAGACACTCCATAAATTGTTTATTCTCACCTGTCCATCAGTATCTCTAGACACGCTAAGGTCAAGAGTCTGGTCACCGTCTTCTGATCCGCTTCCGTCTTCATCCTGGCTTTGTCGGCCAAACAGCCTCATTGACTGCTGGTTGATGATTTGAAGCGCTCTTTGTCTGGTAAGAGATAAATTGTATCAGAATTACTCAAACTCACGTAAAGTTCATTATCAATCCGAAACAAAATATGTTCTTGAAATGATCGGCCAGAAGAACACAAGAAAAAACACCTTTTCTTAATCCGTATTAATCCATTTGCAGTTCAATCTAAAATAGTCTCAAAATAGCAAAAATCAACACGGCAAAGAAAACTTAAATAATCACAAAAACTGACCAACCGTTTATGCTGTAGAATAGTTACGGATGAATAATTACGGCCATCGTAAATTTATTAACCTATAATTTAATTGTTTTATTTTAATTATAGTTAATTATGTTACTACCTTTGAGTATCGAGATCATTGTCAGGAGTTTTCGGTGGAGTAATATTTGTAGATCCTTCGTCTTCTGTAGCTGATGATGACCTTCGGAGACACTTTTCAGTCCCATCTCCAGAATCGTGTCTTCGTTTTAAACTTAGAGGTATTTGGGTAAAGGGTTTACCTGTTAAAAATATTTCAGTTAGAAAAAACTAACAAATAGTCGTACAAGTAAATGAAAGTACCGTAATAAATGTATGAATATTACCTTGGAGAGCTTCTAAAGCCCTGATCTGCCCTGTGATAGCATCCGCTACCTCATTTGAAGATAAACCGTAGATTCCCAAAAGTTCTTTCATAGTGTTCATAGCATAATCCCTCAAAATCTTATTCGTCGCGTTAGACGCGTCTCCGTTTTGTTGAGTTTCAGTTGTGTCCATCCCATCTTGACCTTCTAATCTCTCATTGGCATTAATATCTTGCCCTTTATTTTCCTCATCGGAATCAGAATCCCTTCTTCTAGGAGGTGAGTTAGTCTTAATTAACTGAGATATAGCAAAAGGATTTTTGGCACAGAAAGATTTGTTTTGTAGACTACTAAAGTTAAGGACGGTTCGTTCTCTGTCAGGATCCTGCGTCATTTGTAAACTATGTATATAGGATCTCTGAAACGAATCGACTTTCTTCTCATCAGGTAACCTATTTTGGTAATTCGAGTCTATGTTTTCGTTGGAATCGGTGCTCAATCTCCGACTGAGATCAACTGCACCACCTTTTAGTAGACTAAAGTTTTTTACTCCAATCTTTGAGTAATTTGCCTCATCTGTTTCATCTTCGGCCTGGTCAGGAGTGGTTCTGTCATTTCCGTTGACAGGACTGCCACTTTCGCAGTGTGCTCCATTCGATTCATCAGAGAATGTTGTAGCATTAGGCGCGCACCTGGGCTTGAAGTTCTTTCTTTTGTTCCTTTTTGGTAGATTGTAGTACGGAGACATGTCAGCGCTGTGCTCCTCCTGATTGTCCGAAGTCCAAGACGCTGCGCCATGGTGGAGAAACAGGGGCTCCTCGGGTCCAGGCTGCAGTCTCTCGTGGATAGATTCTTGGTGCGCTGCCATCGCAGTAGTCATTGCAGTGTTTGGACTGTTAGGGCCACGACCTGAAACGAGTCCGTCCTGCGAAAACAATACAAATTAATTACTTTAAGCGATTATACAAACAATCAAAACTTAATTCAACACATTTTAACGGCGAATAATAACAGTGATTCATTTTCGTTCGATTTAAATGGAGACAATGTGTCGAGATGTAACAATAGTCTTTTGTTGACGATGAGATTAGCTGAATAATGTAGAATGTTTTGAATTCGAATTAAAAATTTTCTCTCCGTTGTTTGAAAATAATGGATTTGAATTGATTTTGGCGACCCATTTTGTTTATACTAACGGTTAACAATCAAGATAACGTTGGAGAATGGATTTGTTAATTTCTTGGAAAGATGCTATCATAGCAATATTCTGGCTACTATTACATTGTATGGTAATGTTTTGATTGTAAGAAATTTCATTACCGGAAGATAAGCTTCATGGGTCAGTCACATCCTATTTGGCTTCGTAAATGTTTAGATCAGTCTTCAGATTCAGCCAACGGTTGTGTATCATCTGGAACAAGAAATAAAAAATATTAATATCCAAGTTTCATAGGTTAGAAGTCTCAAATGTTATATTTCGAAGAACTTTTAAAAGTCATGTATGCTTTAGAAATCTTACGCTTAAAGAGTGAAGATTCTAATTGTAAAGGAAATGTGTAAGTGTTCTCTAAAATAGTTCTTAATATACTTAATATACTTAAGAACTATTTTAGAGCGAAGTCTATCAATCAGCGTTTAAACCACGTAGATTATAGGCTAAATTTTCTTAATTTAAAAGTAGAGCCATCAGTGAGGTGCAATCAGTAAACCATTTTACAGATCCTTAACAAGTTTGAAATATCTATCATAAGTAGAGCTACATTTACGTACACGTATACGAGTTATAACTCCACCATTAATTCCATATCATTAAAACAGATCGCTTTTATGGAATAAACGCAAAGCCGTCACGGAATTAGGTGCTGTAAAAAATACACCAAACATGCGAATTTCGCGTAAACCTAACAACAACAAAAACGCCGTCCCGTTTTCTAGTCGAATTGACGTAATACACTGTAATTTAAATATAATGATACAAAAAACTGGCGAGCAACACGCATCTATCAAGTTGGTATAAAATTAATTATATTCAACATATTAGTTCTATTTTCGAGAAAACGAGATTGCTCGAAGCGAGGCGAGAGGTAAAAAAATAACGTGTATTCATGTCGAAATTGGTAACGTGGTGTACAATTACTTATTAAAAACTAATACAAAAATCCGGCCTTCGGTCTGAGCGGTCGCTATCGGCGTCGTTATCTTTGACGCGCAATTGGTGCGTTTACCCTACTTATGACGTAATTTTGTAATTGTTCTTTACCCTATTATAGAGCTTTGGTTGTAAGTTATTTTTTAAGTAGCAGTGATTGTGCTGTTCAAAAGTTAAAGTAGTCAATTCTGATTTGTTAAAAACGTCTTTAATACTGTAGGGAAGTAAGTTACTGTGATCTTCGTGCCTGACTTTATGACAATCCACTTTCTTTAAAGACCCTTAGTTAATTTCATAAATATTTCAGTCGAACATGCAGCTGGTTTCAGGTTTATTCCCTAGCCAGAATCTTAATTGAATCTGATCTGTGATCTGAGTTTGATCTGGGTGTTTGTGTTTTCGCACCCATGACACATAGCTCTTGTATGAATGTCGAAGCTGATCAAAGCGTCATTTGAAAACCTGTCAAAATCAATACATTTCCGAAATTACAGACAGGCAGACTTAATTTTATTCGTATATATTTACGATTGCATCCGGTTATGTCTCCGGTTTAACATTATAATGATAAGCATGATCTAATACCATCGTATGATATTGTGGAGCAATTCTTATAAAAAGTGTTGTTTCGGCAACTGGAATTGTCGTTAAGTGTAGGCTGGCACTTAATTTATTGTAATATTTTATTTTACGTAATGTAAAGATGTTTGAGCTTTTGTCTGTTTGTAATTGTATTACAAATTCTGTAACGATTACGTTATAAAAAGTATTAGTATTTATATTCGTATCTTATTTCGTATCTTTTAAATTGTTTTATCCAAAACAAGATATTTTTATTTTAAGTTGATTGATAGAATTATTTTTGAAAGTTCTTTCTATAAGAACTGACTTTTGAAAGTCTATCATTGGAGATGGATGGATACAGCCACATTAAATTAATATTAAATGCACAAGTATTAAAATCGTAAGTCTTTGTGAGTATTTTGTAAGAGACGAAAAAAATATTGATGATTTATTTTCTACTAAATGTTATTTTTTGTTCAAACTGCAACAAAAAATAACAAAATGTTATTTTTTGTTCTTTTCTATTCATAAGTTCTTAGGAAGATGTATACGAAGGAAAGTAGACAAATATCCAGACATAGAACAGAATTTTGATCAGACTCAATAATTTAGATGTCAAAATCAGGGATCGAACCCTGAACCTTCCAATGAAAGCTTTGCTGCTTAGAATAATTAACTTCAGTTCAAAATTACATCTAAATTTAACT
>DWRA01004936.1:0-10352 GCA_018250295.1 Spathilepia clonius
GAAGGGTGTGGTAAGGGAGATAAACTTAACGAGGCATTCCAACTTAGTCCTCATGGGTAGCAACGCATCTGTGGTCGTCTTTAGTGGGGATTCTGGTGTTATCTGACGTGGATCACAAATGTCGATGAGCGGCAGTTGCCACTTAGTATCAGGTGGACTGCATGCTGCTACTCCATCATATAAAAAAAAATAAAAATAATTAGTGTCTGTTTGTAATATTAAAATAACTGCTTTATATTAAATGCATATGTATGTACATTATTGACCAACTCGTTAACGACGATTGAGTCGCTCGTCGGCGCTAAACGTCAGAAAACTAATACTAAGGGTACAGGACTTTCTGATATATCGATAACAATATATATATATATATATATATATGTGTGTGTGTGTGTGTGTGTGTGTGTGTGCGTGTGTGTGTGTGTATATGTTTGAGCAGTATCCTTAGTAAAACGCAAAAGTTACTGACCCGTCAAAATTTGAATATTTTTTATCTTTATTGTGGGGGCCTCTCTGCTGTTTGGGCCCTGGAGCAGTGGCTCCCCTGCCTTCCCCTATATCCGGCCCTGCTCGTTACTTATATTTTATGGGTAATTAGTAAAATGCAAAAAAATGTTTGGACGGAAAAAGTGAGTTACTGACCCGTAATAACTTGGATATTTTTTGTCTTTATTATGGAATTAGTAAAATGCAAAAAATTTTGGAAGGTAAAAAGTATGTTACTGACCCGACAAAATTTGGATATTTTTTTTTTTATTGTGGGGCCCTCCTTGGAGAGGCCCCGGTACAACAACCCTGCTCTTCCCTATATTCCGCCCTGGTTATTACTTATATTTTATAGGTAAATACAAAAACCTTCCAATATTTCTCGGACTAAAATTATCTTAGAGCTACTGAAAATGCATTTCCCGAGCGGAACCCGAACTCAATGTAATTTACGTGCAGACGAGACCGTGTATTGAGACCACATTTAATCTTGCGCTATGGTTGGAAATTCTGCTCGATATTTCGTACGACAGTTTTCAAAATGGATGTTCTATCAAATGCAAAGATGATTTTATTTACGAACTGCTGGGGCTAAGCGGTTTCAGCCACGATTATAAAAATGTAGGGTGGCCTACATTATATGTACCTCAAAGTTTATTCTTACCTTTGACAATTTTAACAAAAAAAGCATACAGACGAATTGAGAACCTCCCCCACATTTTGTTATATAACGGGTACTCACGATACGATGTTTTGATTTCTTATTTGCCAATATTTCGACCCAGTTGCATCAAAACATCGTATCGTGAGTACCCGTTATATAACAAAATGTATCAATTCCGCGATAATATAAGTCTAAAATCATATAACCTCCCCCACTTTTTGAAGTCTGTTGTAGAAGGTCGCGCTCTGTATATTTCATGCGTTTTAATTTTTTGCCCTTTAGGGTTATAGGCCTATAGGCCCTTTAGGGCCCACATTATCTACTATAAAAGTAGTCTTAGTTTCTTATAACATCAGCTTAAATCTAAGCAACCGTACCGAAAATTATCGAAAACAAACAAACAGACAGGCAATTTTTTTTTTATTGTGTTTTCTTATCAGAACAATATGTATAGTACATATGCATTAAGTAAAAAGCTGTTATTTTGATATCACGAACAGCTAATAACAGCTAAATAACTGCTTTTTATTACATGATCTAAGAAAGTATAGTAGAAAGTAATATACTTCCATGCACCTAGCAAAATAGTAAAAGTATAATATTATACGATGAAATAGATATCTGCTTATGAAAAAAGAAAAGCTTTTAAGATTTTTGTCTTTTTTGTTTGATCTTATCTCCAAAACAGATTCACCGAATTTCACGGGACTTTTATTGACACATAGACGATGTTATAAGGAGTAACATAGGCTACTTTACTTTAGAAAAGATTTAGGGTTCCGCAAAAAAAAACACATTAAATCTAGCGCGGGCTCTCTATTCTGGTCCTGTGGTGGATATAAAATTTCGATTACATTTATGTCACGTTAATTTTTTAAACGCGGGTAAAAACTGGCTGGGCTGGTTAATTATAAAATGTTTCCATTCAACACGTAATAAATCTTTTGTAAGGTTCGTGAACTTTAAATATTGAATGAGCCCTAATATCAAAAGGTCAACGCTATTTCCAAGTTTGTAAGATTTATGACCTAGTTGCTATAAAAGAGTCAGTAACTTAACTAGAAAGCGAAAAACAATTAAAAAATGTTGTATAAACAATAAGCAGATGGCAACACTGTAAAAAAGTTAGTTTATTAACTATGGTGTTTTGTGTTCTCATTATTATAAAAACTTAGTTTTTTTTTATATGATAGAGTAGTAAACGAGCATGCAGTGCACCTGATGGTAAGTGACAACTGCCGCCCATGGACGGAACCGTCGCGGATTATGTGATGATGAACATAAGTTAAACTATATATCTGTAAGTCATCTTTACGAGACACACCTTATCCTATAAATATACGTATAAATGATGTGTTATCAAGAGTGTCATATATTATAATGCAGTGTAAATAAATGCTTCCTTTATATCAAATCACTTATATACTATTATGTGAACACGTATAGCAAATTTTATTGGGTACCTGTCTATATGTCTAAGGTCATAAATGTCTATGTATATCTGAAGTAAATAAGTGTGAGCTAGGAACCGCGGCCACTAATAGTTGTAATTTACTTGTGTTTACACAACAGTATATTATAGAGTATAATTCATATGAAGGCCTACAAAATCCTATCTAATATTACTTTAATGTAAATGAAGCGAAGTATATTTCCTTATAAATTATTTAACGCCTGTAAATAAAAAAAGATAAACTATCATATATTTCTACTTTATTTTTACTAACAACACGTGGAGTCTGCGTCGTAGCGCAACGTATAGTTATATTGAGGAGCTTACCTCGGCTTCCCGTGTATGTAATAAACATGTTATCGGTGTTTGACATCATGCAATGTACATAACTGTAAATAATTTTGTAAGTTGCAAATATAAAAGTGTTACACAAATTGACGTTCTTTCATTACATAATTATATGCTTTTAAGAAAAATAGAATCTCTCGACACTAATTTTACCTCGAAAGATGAACTTCACTTCACAAAAACAATAAGTAATTGTTTTTTCTAAAAACAAGCCTTAATATAAAATTTTAAATTAAGGTGTCTGTATACAAACTTACGACGACTATGTCATCTACTAAGATCGAAAAAAAACGTTCCGTTTGCAAAAACGATTAATATTCTTTTATTTGATTTATTTCCGACCAAAAGCCTAAATGTAAAATATTACGTTTCTGACTTCAAAATTTTAGAAGTGGTCTAAGAAGTAGATTTTTCAAACATCTGTTCTTTGTTTTTGTGTGTATGTTATACTATAATGATGTACAATTATGTACAAATAGCAATGTTCAAAGTTCTTAAAATTCAGCATGAAATACTGGTGGGCTAATAATAATAAAGTATTGCATGTAATACATACCGTAAAATAGGACGAAACACGCTTGCCAGAAGACAATGTCTCGTTTCATTAGATCGGTTGTAATAATTAATCTTCTAATCCTCAGTGCGTTAATAAATTATTCCCAGAGAAGATGAATTGACAATCACCTAGATATGTCATCCCCGCTTCGCCGCGACAGGCTCTCGGCCTGTAAATGTGCGCACGCGCTTGTCTTCGTCGAAGTTGACGGATCGCGTATTGTGTGGGCAGCGCGGCGGGCAGGTGCGCCCGTCAATTTATAAATTTGTCTATTCTTCAATGATTACTTTAAAGATTCCTGGCGCCACGATCCAAATTTGATACTTTTAATAAGTACGTGTTTAGCAATGGGAAATAGTATGAAAAAAGTTCATTCAATTTTTGGCAGTGGAAAATACCGAATATTAAGGAAACTACACAAGTATAAGGAAAAACTCATTTACTACTTAAGACACTATCAACTAAACTTACACTATTTTTCATGGATAAATGTGCAATTATTGTTAGATGCTATGCAATGTACTAATTTAGTATATGACGGAATACATAAATAAGTGATGACGACAGCTAAATTGGCAGAATGATTGTTAATATAAAAGAAATGCCCGTTGAAATATGATGATGAAGTGGAAAAATATATAAAACAAATGAGAATATAAGAGTAATACAATAAGGTTTAGAAACACTTGCGATGAACAATCGCGGGGCCAGACTCGTCGTACTCCTGTTTGGAAATCCACATTTGTTGGAAAGTAGACAACGATGCTAAGATCGATCCACCGATCCACACGGAGTACTTCCTTTCTGGTGGAGCGATGATTTTAATTTTGATAGTGGAAGGAGCGAGTGCTGTAATTTCTTTTTGCATCCGATCCGCAATACCCGGGTACATGGTGGTGCCGCCGGACAACACGGAGTTTGCGTACAAATCTTTTCGAATGTCCACATCGCACTTCATTATCGAATTGTACACGGTTTCATGGATCCCACACGACTCCATACCGAGAAAAGACGGTTGAAATAAAGCTTCGGGGCATCGAAATCTCTCGTTGCCGATGGTGATAACCTGGCCGTCTGGGAGCTCATACGATTTCTCCAACGACGTGGAAGATGCCGCCGTTTGCATTTCCTGCTCAAAGTCTAAAGCCACGTAACAGAGCTTCTCCTTTATATCGCGTACGATTTCTCTTTCCGCTGTAGTCGTGAATGAATAGCCTCTCTCTGTGAGAATTTTCATAAGGTAGTCTGTTAAATCTCTACCGGCGAGGTCCAAGCGGAGGATAGCGTGAGGAAGAGCATAGCCTTCGTAAATGGGTACAGTATGCGAGACACCATCCCCGGAGTCCAGCACGATGCCGGTCGTACGGCCTGACGCGTACAGCGACAGCACTGCTTGGATAGCAACGTACATAGCTGGACAATTGAAGGTCTCGAACATGATCTGCGTCATTTTTTCTCTGTTAGCCTTTGGATTTAACGGAGCTTCGGTCAATAAAATAGGATGTTCTTCTGGGGCAACACGTAGCTCGTTGTAGAAAGTGTGATGCCAGATTTTCTCCATATCATCCCAGTTAGTAATAATTCCATGTTCGATGGGATATTTCAGAGTAAGGATGCCCCTTTTACTTTGAGCTTCATCACCGACGTAGGAATCTTTTTGCCCCATGCCCACCATGACTCCTTGATGTCGTGGTCTGCCGACTATGGAAGGGAACACTGCCCGAGGAGCATCGTCGCCCGCGAAGCCAGCCTTGCACATGCCGGAGCCGTTGTCCACGACCAACGCACCTGCATCATCGTCACACATGATTGGACTTTTTACTGTTCGGCCCGAACTTTACCGGAGCGATGAGTCTTTACGATATTTTCTTCACTTTATATGGTTTTCTCCAATGTTGCGAGTCCAGGAGCAGTAAGGCAGGAAGCAAACACGGCAGTAGCGTGCAGGCAGCAATGGTCGCGAGGTGCGCGCCGCCCGCTTTATACTGCGGCGGCGAGCGGCCACTGCCATTTATGACCATCGCGCGTCACCACGTCGATGCTGATCGGAAAATAGATTCGCATTATTGTCCGCGTGCGATACGTTTGTATGCGCTTATTATTGTCTTCAAATATGTCAACCAATATTAGAAGTAAAGTAAGACGGGCTATCGATAAATATAGAAGGGAGCTAAATCATTGCCTGGACTTGAGTTATAAATAGAAATCAACAAATTACTATTTGAAATTATTTTTTTTTTGCTATGCCTTTTTAATATGTTCAGTTAGTATAGACATATTGTGTCGCTCTGACCGTGATACAGTTTTGAGGCTTGATACAAAGAATAGTAT
Source organism: Spathilepia clonius (assembly GCA_018250295.1). NCBI lineage: Eukaryota > Metazoa > Arthropoda > Insecta > Lepidoptera > Hesperiidae > Spathilepia > Spathilepia clonius. The sequence goes on from DWRA01004936.1 coordinate 5,839, forward strand.
AATATATTAGTATGTGTGGGGTAAGTAAACTTCATAAATATACTAAAATATAAATCGGATACAAAATAGCAGAAACATCTTGCACTTGAAATTATATTTAAATATTTATTCCGTAATTTACGTTCCTTAATAACTGCGTATGTTTTAGATAACTAATGACTACTTAGGTAATTTAATTTAAATGCGAATCTTATGGTCAACAGAAAAATAATTTGTACAATAATAATATATCATTTGACACGATCCTCGCCAGTCGGACTGGAGACCCATTCAACCCTTTTCCCTCGAGGGCACTTTCCCTACCCTTCCACTCCGCGCGGCTCCACACGCAATTTGAAAGTTTTTTGTCCAGTCAGATGAGTCCAATTTTTTATTTATATATTCACAAACTTTATCCTATAAGGCAGCCACGAAAATAATGTAATATGGGTTTGGGATCGTTTTGTACTGAGATATTTTATGCTATCTTGTCCTTGTACCAAAATAATGAATACTACAAGATCAGACCCCAAGGCTACGTCAGAGCTATCACGGAGATTGTGTTTCTATGCAAATATGTTATATTGTACTCGTATTTCACAACAAGTATACATAATGTGAGTAGAGATATCAGATTGGCGGCGATGCCGATGCTGACGAATTACGAATTTTTATATCACCTAAAGCACTGTGTACTTCAACACTTATTAGTCTAATAACTTATTGCGGCTACAATATTCAATTTACATAAGACATGAGTAAATACTCTCTTAACAAACCGAACTAAAATATTTGCTGATCAAAACTCCACATTCTAATAATTTATCCTCCGCAAACGGATATTACAACTCAGTGAGGAGAAGACTTCCGCCAACAAATAGATCCTTCGCAAGAGCTCCGCATCAATTACGCGTAGAGCCCTCACGCGCGCCGGATCACGCTACACGCGTACGGCCGGCGTGCTACGGGACTGCTACAACCGCTACGAGCGCTACGAACGTATGACGTAAGTATGCACGCAACATTAACTTAAAAAATGTACCGTTCATGAACAATTGTTAGGGTATCGCTGACGACTACGAACACTTAGTTAAATATCTTTTCCTTAAGATTATACTCTTATAAACAGTATTCAGAACGAAAAGGTCTTTGTTATCCAATTAAATATTATTATGATATATACATATAATTAGGCAAAGACACAGAACCATTCTGTTACTTTTTTGTTTAGGGCTTTTCTTTCTTTTTTTGTTTGGAAGCTATTATATACAGTGTAATACATTATTGATTATATCCTCACATTATAATCCACATAAATTTTGCCTTAATATTGAGCGCTTTCACTCTACGTAAAACCTCGAAATACATCTAATAATTACCATTTATGGAACCTCTGAAACCCTTCCGTCAACATACAAAATACTTAAAACAGAAATATAACTACGTAACCTTTCATACGTCATGTACAAAATGCCTATTTATTTTGTATAGAACACAACTAGCGAGATCAGGGGGCACGGCAGTGCCCCCGCTAAGTCGAGCAAAAGCAAAAAAAGGGCACAGTCGTGAACTATCTTTTCTCGAAGCGATTCAGACCATTTTCGACCCCCCTGTAACTTCGTTATGGATAAAGCTAGAAGCTTGAATTTTCAATGACCCACTTTAAATTTAAATGACCCAATTTAGGCATATGCCCAAAGTACATTCAATTGAAACCTATAGTTTACGAACTATCAAAATGTAATATTAAACCAAGTCGGCCAATTTTTGACTTGGCTATCGTATTCAATAATATAATCAACGTAATCTAGGTAAAATATACGTAATTTTAGCGAACTGAACGTTTTATTCATGTTTGTTTACATATAAATATGGTCACCTAGTGCTATTGTTAATTAACGGTGATTATTTTGCCAAGTCATAAATTGGCCGACTTGGTTTAATATTACATCTCACTCTTTTTTTCGATTAATGAATTTCGTTGCGAGACTACAGGTTTCTTTGTACATTTTATGTTTTTGATCATATTACATGTTACGAATACGGGAAAGAAAATCAGTGAGCAAACAAACGATAAAACATTGATGTAGTCGTATTTTTACTTATCTATTAAATTAATTGATTGTTGCAAATGAATATACGGAACCAAACGTAGATATAATAAGACGTAACAGATGCGTTGCACTAAATTGGAATGAGACGTCAGGCAAACCACTGCTATAAACAGAAATTTTGCAGATGGTAGAATCTTTTTTAGTTCGACTCTGGCGGCACCACGTCTAATTCTGCCTAATAACAACACTGTTAAGCGCTGCTATATTTTGGTTTAAAGGTTGTGGTGACGAAGATGGTAAAGCATACTTATTCGAGGAGATTATTAAGTTAAACGGGTCATTCAAAGAAAGTAGTCGGAACAGCTTGGTAAACATCTTATTTTTGTCCGTTAGCAAATAATGTAATCGGTTTTAGTACAAATAAATCAGCGGGCGACGGGCCCCGTACAGTTGGAAAGCAATTTGCTTATCGCAAATCTCTAGTTCGGTTCACTCTTAAAAATAAACAGAACAAGTTCTTTGATTATTTTCAACTCCATTAAATGTTTCAGAGAGGCCTGCTGATTGATCAAAGTAATTTATACTGCGAAGCTTTGGCGACGTCATTATGGAAAAAACAAATAATTTAGGAAAACTTCGGCCACGCGCCGCGATACAATTACGACTATGAGGCTAATGGTGAAACTTGTACACAATTAATGTTCTTTAATTAGACAAACGTACTGTATCATTTAAGTTTGAAATAGCTGCGGGAGTGTACTGAACAACGTATTGAGTATGTGGTGATTTAAATAACCCAAAGAAAATAGTCGCAGAATGCCGCCGTAATTTTTTAAACATTACTAACTTTGTGGTTCATACCTAGAGGCTTCACCGCCGGTTTTTTCAGCCTTACGTTAACTGCTGTGTTGTGATTTAAAGAGAGTAGTAAAGGAAATATACTTAGCAGAAGCATTCTAACTCTGTCAAAAGTGTAACTTTGAATCCTACATTAAAGTTGGCGCAAAATGGTGTCTCAGGATCTAAGTAATCGTCCGTTAAGTTCATAAACAAGTTCACTCGCCTAAAGTACCTTAAATAGCACAAGATTGTAGTCCACGTCATACGATAGGTAAAAGATTCCATCTAGTTTCCATTTACACAAAATGTTTAATGCAGGGCAATTGGATTAGATTCAATTTGTGTGTTCACGTCACGACGCGACCCTCGTCGCGCGTCGCCCGCCGGACAACGGATATTGCCGCTGGAAATAAAACATTACTCTATAGGAGACTACGGTTTTTGTCTATTACACGAGGCTTACACGAGGCCTATCTGAGATTTAACCCTGTCTAAGATATTAGTATTTTGTTATAAACATATAGGGGCGCGCATCTACTTAGCCGTGTAGATAGCGTCGATGGCACGTTATTTAACGTAATTCTGTTCTGCTGCCAGGTTTTAAATTCTCTCGTGGTCAAGTATCTTACGTGTAATAAATTCACGGGCCACATTTCATGTATGAGTATTGCTAAAAATAAGTTATAAGTGATACGATATTCTCATAAATGGGTCATCAACCCAGTGCTGGGCAAGGCACTCCCTCAGAGTGAGAGGGGTTTATTAGTTCACCGCGCTAGCCGTGAGCAATTTAGTAGAGTATTATAATATAAAATGTATAAAAGTGGACCGACGGCTAACGGGGAAAAAAGCTAACGTTTACAATGTACGATCTTCAATCGCATTGCTCAATAAAGCACATTACCGACTCAGGCGGAGCACAATGCGTTCCGGACAATATTCCCGATAAGAGTTACAGCACGTTGCCAATAACACGAGAATTGGATACAATTACAGCTGCAATATCGGCTTTGTAGCCTTTATTCGGAGGAACAAGAATAAAAGCCACCGCACGAAAAATGTTAGACATTCTGCACGGAATCTGATAGAACTTTTAGGATTGAAAATAACTCAAAACGTTACTATTACTCGAACAATATTTAATCCTGGAATACTTTTAGATGCCGCTCCTAGCCATCGATCTCTTCTACTGACGGAGGCCTGGGGTATTCTCCACTGTGCTGTTTCCATGCATGTTGGTGGATAGGTGTGTGATGACTGACCTATGTCAGTTTTTTTTAAACTATCCATGAAGCCACGAATAAGAGCTTAAGACGATTATTAAAAGTAACAATCGCGACAGACTACATCATCTGCACTCCGTAAGCGAAATCGCGCATAAAAATAAGCTACTAGCGGTCATCCATCCAACTACTGTCTACGTTCAACGTTGCTAAACTTTGTAAATTAACAACAAACGAATTATTTACAAAAGCCATGCGGAGTTATGTGTCTCTCGAACATGTATATATAAGTAGATACTACATACGAAAAAACTAATTATAGTAGCATAGTGGTCCGTGACGCACTTGATAGAATACTAAAAATACTAAGACTTACTATGCAAAATAAAAGATATTTTAAACTATTATGTCTAATTTA
>DWRA01004937.1:0-10352 GCA_018250295.1 Spathilepia clonius
GAAGAAACAAGTGTGGCGGTGGTGCCGCCGGAGGCGAACTACAAAGGGTTCTACCACCTTTAAATGAAATCTTACTTTTTATTTATTGTTAAATTAGTGACATGATCAAATCGCAAATATGTACAAATACAAATTGTTAGCATATAAAACATGTAGTTCATAGATTAATTTTAATTACCAATATCATTTGTAATTCTTGATGCTTATACTTTTTAGGCAATTCATTGTAAATTTGATGGTTGATAAATAATACAAAGTATAAAATAAATACTTCTTTAATATCACATAAGGCATAGCTAAGCATAGCTTGTATTACAAAGTATTAAATACCAAAGTTAGATAAGTTAAAAATGACTGAAAGCACATAGCTTGACATAGAAAAGTAGCAAAGAATTTCTTGAGTATCAAATTTTCTTCACTCTGCTTCTACCAAAGCTACAACAGTAAAACGCACTTCATTAGGATCACGGGCCATAAACTCCTTGCAAACCTTTGCAGCGTCTTCCAGAAGAGTATCTGGTGTAGTGGGGCCATGGTTAATAGGAAATGCTTTACGTCCATCTAATTCATACAGTACTCCATCTTTATGGACAAATGTAATAAAATGGTGATTTATCTGTTCATCATCCTTTGGTTTACTTGTTTGGCCCTCTTCAGCCAATTCTTTATGAGCATTAATTATGCCATCACTCATTACAAGCAATTCTCCACGAGTAGCTGGATCGACACTCTTAGCTTGTTCCAAGAAGCGTTGCAAATGTCCATCGGTCAACGTAATTTTATCAATGTTGTTAGCGACACTGTGGACGAGGGCCACAGTGCCGCATGCATTACTAATATTTTGCTTCATATAAAAAAGATTAGTGGAAATTTCTTGACTTTTAGATAATATCTGACTTTCCTCTTGTTGTTTATGCTGCTCGTAAGCATCCGAAATAGGAAATAGTAGAGTTACGGCGAGAACGGGCCGCGGAACCCACGACAACATCTCCGGTTCTAAGCCCATAACATCTACGATGTTAAATTTGGGCGGAACACCAACTTTTTCAAGGAACTTGTTCATTACTTCGGGATTGGATTCGAGAGGTGCGAGAGTTTCGGCCATTTCGATCTGAAAATTTAATGAGGATATAATTACCGGCGTTGTAAAAATTTAAGAAATGATTGAAATCCGATCGATTCAAATGTAAATACAGTTAATATCGTATCAATTTAACGGTGTATACTTACAGCGTATAAGAAAACCTTCGGTAACTCGAAATTAGACTAGAAAAGGTATTATTAACACCTGAAAGTGTTCAACTCACTGGATAGAAAAATCGATTATTCAAAATCTGAAAGTCAGCCCGCAGCTAACAGACAGATGAGACAGAATTAGACAGATGTCACAGAATAAAACAAAATAAAACCTATTGCCCTTTAGTTGGAGATATTTTCCGCGCGTATGGCAAGACCGAGCCACCAATGGCGATTTTAATCTTGTTAGATTGTTGAAACTACCCAAAAACCGGAAAATTTAAAGTATTCTATTTCGTATACGTATATCATTATTTTAAAATTTGGTTATCCTCTCTAGTAATATGTGAAGAAGCGTATATTTAATTGAAAATGAATATGATATCTAGACTGTAAGATCGTAAATTTATGAAATTAACGAAAAAACGGAAAAATTGGTTACACAAGGAAATTAAAAATCTTTGATGAAGTTGACAACAAATAATTATAGAAATTTCAGGATACCACTTTAGGAAATCGCCACACATAAAAAGTCACAGGTATTTGTACAACTCTGTGTGTAGCGCCAATTTTATCGTACAATCAAAAACAAATAATTACGTACAATAAAAATAGCAAAAAATCGATTCTCCCCCGCTAACTTAAGATAGCCTGTGTCCTCTTTAATTTCACCAATGGATGTGTAAAGAAACAGGAGTTTTAGTTCTCTGACAATATGCGTGGATAAAGGGAGTAAGTAGTATTTACCCGACCATTTTTTGTCAAAAATGTCATAATAATATTATTATAAATCGAAGAAATTATAAAGAAAATTTGTCTTCATGAAGCAGAACAACTTTCATTGACGAATAAAATAACTAACGAATCAATATAGCAAGAATAGATTCTACACGCCTGTTATGCAATAATAACCCGAATTCATAAATCTAATTTACAATACAGCCGTTGTTGTTGTTCAGCCTGTTGTGTTTCAGTATGTATTAAAGTACTCTGTGTTGTTGTGTTTAGTTGTTAAGTCTGTGCAAAAAAAACAGAAATTGGTAATATAACAATTTAGTCTGATTTTTTAAAGTACAATAGAACAAACCTTATTTACAATAAAATTGAATATAAAAGGGTAAATAAACATGAAAAGAAAACAACCTTAATGCTGCTGAATATTATTTTTATAAACATGCAGTAAAATATACTTATTCATTCATTCGCTTATTTATGTCAGTGTCATGTCATGTGTATGTCATGTCATCATTCGCTTATGTCATGTCACCAGCGTTTTCTAGTAAAGGAAACCTGTGTGATTTTCTTATGAAGTTTTATAATATACCGTATTAGCTGGCGTTGAAACCTTACATTCCAGTTGTGTTCGTCATATTTCTTGCCATGAGTTTTAGTAACCGTAGTAAAAGTTAGTGTTTTAGTCATGAGTAATGAAATTGTGACAAAAACATCGAATCGAAATGGCCGTTTGTGGACTTAGGACATTGTTGTTAATTGTGTGTATACTTGAGTTGGTAAGTGAAAATTTAATTAAACTAAATATTTGGATGGCCTGTTTCAAAAATCTTATTCTTCGGTTTTTTTACGTTTATTGCAGATCGTAACAGTACAAAGACAAGTGTTTGATTTCCTGGGTTATATGTGGTTGCCCATAATTGCAAACTTTGTAAACATTTTGTTGATTATTTTTGGATCTTTTGGAGCTGTTCAGTATATAACCAAATATCTTCTTGCCGTAAGTAAATGGAACATTTAATTAAAATGTATAATAATTGTATTAATTAATACTTTAGGATCGCTGTTACGTATATTGAACAAAAATACAGTGTCTATAAAAATATTTACTATATTTGTTGTTTTATTACTATTTTTTGTATTAGGACAAACTGAAAATCATAAATTAAAGAGAGCATTTTTTGATGAAAGAAATGCTGTAATCAGAATAATTTTGTATTTCCTTTAAATTAACTGTTGATATTTTGCCTCAGCATTAGAAAATTTCAATTATCTTTTTTTTACAGTATGTAATATGGAGCTTTATGTGGTTGGCCTGGAATATATTTTTAATTTGTTATTATCTTAATTTGGGCACCTTAAACAGGGTAAGATTTCTTATAATATGGAATTATTACTATGTACCAGTAAATCTAAACAGTTATAACACAATTAAAGGCTTTTATCAATTTGATACTTTCAACTTGTATTATGGATATATCTACTGGTAAATGTTTTTGAATGTAGTTGATAATATGCCCCTTGTGTGTTGAAGACATGCATGTAGTTGTCATGCCTTTATAAATAAGATTAGAATTCTACCTGAGTTTGGTTGCATTGTTAAACTTGAAAACTACATTGGAATGCCTGGAATAAGTATGTCTGTCTTACACACATTTCAAACTACAATTAGAACTATTTATTAGGCAGAAAAAAGTGTGGCAGTGGTTTCTTAAGAGTCAAGTCACAAATGGCCTTCCCTGCATTAAAAAAAATGCAATACAAATAAATAAATTATAATACAAATACACAATATATTAATAAAATTGTAAAATGTAATAACTCTTATTAAATTTTTAGGAGAGTGGCTTACTATCTTTAGGGACTGGCAGTGTAAGCTGGTGGGAGGGCAATGGATGGGGGTGTCAGCCTGTGTGGGGTGAAATTGATGGGCCTGGTACATGGAGACCAGCGAGAGTTGATGGTTGTTTCTTCCAGTGGGACCATGTTGAGTTAGCTCAATCTGCCTTGGCTGCCATTTTAACCATCACTGCCTTGCCACTTACCGTACTTGTAGCCATCAGATCTTTCAAGCAACAAAAGCCAGCATCAGGTAATAATATCTTTAAGGACTAACTTAATTTTTGTGTTTGTTCTATCAATAAAGGCAAGGAAACAAATTTATACATAGCAGCTAGGTTTATATTGATGATTACAATAAAATATTGCACCTTTAGAATTACAATGACATAAGTTAAATATAAACACAAGAAACTGCAAAACTATCTAACAGTTACAATTTCAAATTGCAGAGATTCAAGGTGACACTTTAGACTCAAACGAATTTTAGGTGCATGGTATTTGCACTAATTTAATTGGAATTTTACAGGTGCTATATGTTATTAAGAAGCATTAACAAATTCTTCACTACAACAATATCAGTTCTGTCGAATGAAAGCTATATTGCATTGCTTATATTTATTTGTACTCATATAATATGGCAATTACTTATGTTTAATAAAATAAAGTTACTGAGAAACCTCAATAATCTAACAGTAATAAGACCTTCCAATTCTGGCCTCTACAATCCCAAGGTCTTGTCAGTAACACTAGTAGTCTTGCCTTTCTTACTTAGTCATATTACTTATATAGTGTATTTTTTGCAGATAAAGGCACTCTACCACGACGTCAAGTATATACAATAGAGCTTAGTCCCACCGATACAACTGTAAGTGAGAGTTCATTAAAACCTATGACGCCTCGCCGCGTTAAGCGACGGTCCGGATCGCGAGGTACTGGTTCATCTGTAAGAAGGTCGCGGAGGTCGTACAGAAATGCAGGGTACCTAGCGTCGAATGCCTCCCTGCCACGTGACTCCCGACCGTCACGACCCACTTCAGCGCACTCGTCCTATTCGAACTTCCATGCGGCACGGCCGGCCTCGTACCACATCCCGGATCGAGAGGGCGCGGCGCGTTCGGAAGACGGCTACGATCCTCCGCCGCAAGCGGAGTCCGTGCCGATAATGACCAACCGATACGACACAATAAGAAGGGGAGGACCGACTTCCAGCCACGACGTGGTCGGCCCCTACAACGAGCCGAGCGGCTACGATTCAGCCAAGACCTACGAGGCGAACATGCCAGCGTACGACAACATCGGGCGCGGGTACGAGGCGGCGCCGAGTTACGAGAGTCGGGCGGAGGCGGCGCCGGCGCGCGAGTCGCCGCCCTACGGCGCGGGCGGCTGCGGGTACGCGGAGGGCTGGCCAGCGCCGCCGCCCGCGCCGCCCTACAGCGCGCGCGCCACGCCGCAGGCGCCCGGCCCGCCCGCCTACCAGCCCGCTGCATACCAGCCGGCCACTGACGCCTATAATGTTTTGCCTTAATCCCGACTGTGCCATCTTACCTGCACAAGCATGTGGGGCTCAAAATTCTTATCTAAATATGAAACAGCAGTCAAACTTCATGCGTTTTTCTGCTATTCATTCTGTTTGGTAAGGAATAACACCACATATACCACGCTGTCCGAGTTTTTTAACTACTTCTCATATATACCAGACATAAATTAGCCAAGAGATGCACAACCGCATTCCAGGCTGTAACATTGCTACTAAAATATTTTATTTGTGAGTTTAAATTTAGTAGGAATATGATTTATAGGCACCTTAAGCTCTAGCATGCCCCATCCTGTATGAGTTAATGGTGCCATTTTACTCCATGTGCCTTATCCAGTGAAGCTCGCTTCTAGCTCAATTTAATATGTTTGAAGGTTTCTCATTTGTTGTATTGTTTTGAATGGAGGAAGATGAATCTTTAATCATAGATACTTTTATCGAATTTTTAACATCACTATTTTCTTACTTTTATGTGGTTGTTTGATGTTGTAAGTTTTAAGGGTCTTATAAATTTGTTACTATGGTTGTACAAAATACGCATTCCTTGTTTCTGACTGATAACTTTACCACTATTAATTTTGTTTATATATTATATATTACTTTCGCAAGTATGTTGTCAAAATATTATGTATACTATATGTATTTCTATTTTTTATGACTTTTCAATAAGTAGCTATTAAGTTTTAATTGTAGTGAACTCTTTGTTGATTAATGTTGATCTTATTGGAAGTACTTAACAATATTTCGATACATTGATTTGTGTTAAAAATCAGGGTTTGTAAATGTATCCGTCCAAGAAAATACTGAATTGAATTTTCTCGTTCAAATTTTTAATACTATCGCAAATATTTGATATACTTAAATTTTGATATGATATACTCATAAGGAATAATTGATATGCCTTATCTATGATATGATTTTGTAATAATTTATATATATATCACAATAGTAAATGTGAAAAAATATCTGCATTTATATCCTGCACAAATGTATGTAATTCAATAGAGGACCATGACCACTATATGTGTAAGGGCCTCATTTCGTAAGTAATTTATAGTGCTCAAAACACTTTAGTGATCATGATTTATATACACAAAATAACACATGTACTGCAAATGTGTTTCATCCAATCACTCGACCAGTATGTGTAGGAAAAACGAGCTTTATTAGATTAAGATATACTAAGTTGCAGTCAAACTTTTTCAATTACTTTTATACCAAATATACATCTATGAATTATTACTGTTTCATTTATATTTTTTAAACGACCCTCTTTCTGTAAATGAAAGTGAAAGTTTGTACAATACTTATAACAAAAAAAATTTAAGATTTGTCTGTACGTCAGTTTGTACGAGCTAATCTTCAAAACGGCTGGGCCTATTTACACAGAACTTTCACTTAGCTTTCAGATAACTGTTATAAGGAATTACAACTTAGGCTACTCTTCTTTTAGAAAATAATTAGGGTTCGGCGAAAAAAAATAAACCCATAAACTACACAGTGCGCGCCGTATATTTTTAAAGCTTGAATGTATTAAATTTCAGTTATATTTATGTCATTTTACTTTTTAAAATATCTTTGGTTGTTAGTCAATATGGAATCAGTTTTGTGTCGTTAAAGCGGTCTTAAATAAATAGACAGTCATCGAGCATTGTAATTATGTATATTAATATAAACCTAATAACAAAACCTATAAATATAAAGGCCTTTTAAAATAACAAAATTTGCAAATAATTATATAAACAAGTTCTTCTTGTTTAAGTCTTGTTAGTAAAAATGAATAAAAATGCAAGTGCGATTATAGGACCTATTGTTACGGGGACATTTACAATCATAGTAATATTTAAAATTATAGATTTAAACCTAACTTAAAACTAAAATCATACATATATAATATTTACATCGTGCGGATGGACTTCTGACGTCTATTACTTTCAAAAATAAAACATACTTATTATATTTTTCTTTTTCGAAAATACGTGAGGCACTTTAATTAAATTGTACAAGGTTCATTATCTTTCATTTTAACGTCTTAATGTGAATAACAATTATGTTATTAGCGGTGTATCGCCTAATAATTCCTTACATCATTAGATTTTTCTGAATAAAATTTGTATCACATAATTTATGTGAATACACATAAATGCTGAATCAGCCACGTAATTGACAATAACAATATGTCAAAGATACCTTTCTTTATATATTAAATGCTTTTCAAACTCTGAAATTAAAATGTGATAAAATTGTAAAAAAATTCACATATTGTCGATTTAATTGACCATAATGAGTAGTTCTATAAATATATTTGGTATTGACGGCCCTCGAGACTCATATGCTTACAACAGGTACATTTTTTAACAAAGACATATTTTGCGTCAAAATTCTTATGGTCGAATTGATTGTTTTAGAGCCAAAAGTAATATAAAATTATTTGCACTTTTTTAGTTAACTGTAGTGGTCTTTCCTAGAGATTCTCTTTAATAAATCGAAATGAAAGTAGCTTTTAAGTTTAGGTAGAGCAGTATGCACCACCTTCCCTTTCATAAGGGATACGTGCGCATGCAAAATTAAAATATACACCACCACCAACACGTGATGCACTCCATCGGAGCATTATTAGGGTATCAGTTCCGTCGTGACCACGATCCATGCAACTGGGTCGAAATATCGCCAATTAAGAAATCAAAACATCGTATCGTGAGTACCCGTTACATAACAAAAAAAAAATCAGGGTAAGTTGACTCTAAGACGGTTATCGTTAATAGTTCTGTTTTAGAATACATACCGTCATGTTGGCAGCGGATTGTTGCAAAGTACTATAATTCTAATTTTATAACATGGATTTCCTAAAAGCAACGCCCGAATCTATTGACCATTTAACTTTATAAAATGGTCGTAAAGTGCAGCTAGTGTATAATGAAATCAGATCGTGTAGTGTAGTGTGTCTTGCTAGATGGCGGGCAGGTCGCGGCGCTCGGCGGGCGACAGCGCGGGGTGCCACACGTCCACGATGAGCACGAGGCGCGTGGCGCTGCCGTTGTGCCACACCTCGTGCTCGAAGCTGTCGTCGAACATCAGTACTTTGCCCACTTGCCACTGCCTGCGATTATGTAAAATACGTTTTTATACGTTATTAAACGATACTAATGCTTGCATACTTAATGCCTATTTCTATCTATTACTACTACTACTATAAAATAGAAGGTGATCGAGTTACTTCTATTACGAGCCATAGTAGGCGACTATTGTAAATAATAAAGTAGGTAGTACATAAATTTCCTTATGGGTATGCATATGAAAAAAGTATTTTGGCTCGAAGTTACGTTGTAGTAATTGCACAACTAACTTTCTAAACTTAGCTTCATACTAGTATTCTCTGTATTGTAGACACAAGTACGTAGATTTAGCGCACCATATTCTAAATCTTTCATTAAGATTTGCGTTTGGCTGTAGATCAACCCTCCGACGTGTCGAACTGGTTTGGAGACCGGTGTAATACCCGGGTCATAACTTTAAAAGAGTATAATTTTATTGTGAACTATTTTTGCACGGCTATGGCACCCACGTCACAGGGAATTTTAGGATAAAATTATGAATTTAGAAAGCTACCTGTAGTGTTGTCAATTGAATTTTGAGTGTACATTTACCTCGTCTCCTGTCCGACGCGCAAAAAGGCGCCTTGCGTGTTGCTGAGGGCGAGGTGCAGGCGCAGGCGGCAGTTGGTCGGGCCCACGTGCGCGCGCACGTGCGTGCCGCCCGACAGCGCGCTGAACTTCACCTGCTCTAACAACATTACTACATAAGTATCTAATGCTTGCACGCATTCATTAGATCTACGAGTTGCCAGTTATTAGACGTTAGAATTATAATTGTTTTAGAAATCATCACTTGCTACAATGGTGAAGAAAAACATCGCGAGCAAACACTGTTCTCAGAAGCGTGTGAAGTCTATCAAATCGATTCGCAATTGACCAGTGCGGTGGATTATGGTCTAAAAACCTCTCATTCACTGTGGAGATCCACGCCCAGCAGGCGGACAGTAATGGGTTGACGACGATGTAATAGAGGTAATTCTTTGTAAAGGTCGTACGTCTTATGAATATTTTACCACACTGCTACAAATTGAATCGATGGAGACATCTATATCAGTTACATTAGTTAATTATTTATTGTAGCAGTGACCTGTCCGCGGCGGCAGCGCGCAGCGGCGGGCTCGCGGCGCACGACGGCGCAGGTCACGGGCGCGCGCGCGCAGCGGCCCGGCACCTCGCGCCCGCGCACGAAGATGTCCAGCTGCGACCACTCCCCGCGCTCCCGCAGCCCCTCTCGCTCCTTCTCGTACAGCGCGCGCGCCGCCTCGCCCTCCTTCAGGATCTCCCGCCACGACTCCTCGAGCTCGCGCGCCAGCCGCGCGTACGGCGTGCCGGCCGCGTCCCACCACGGCTGGCTCTTGAGCCGCGGCACGTTGTACAGCGAGCGCTGCTCGGGCGATAGGAAGTGGCCGAGCTCGGCGCCGCGCTTGTGGACCGCGTCCGCTTCGTCCTTCCGCCCCAGCATCAGGAGCGCGTCTCCCAGGTGGTAGTAGAATCGCGGTTCGTTCGCGGCGCCGGCGTCTCCCTCTAGCGCCTTCTGGAAGTACGTCACGGCCTCTTCGAGCTTATTGTGCTCGGTTTTCAAGATGAAGCCATAGTGTGCTAGGGCAACGCGGTCGTTTGGCCACAGGCGTAAGGTTTCTTTTAGCACTTCACTGGCCAAATCAGCTCTAAAATAGACAAATTGTACGTTATTACTAAATAGGTAACAAAGCAATTCTCAGAAAGAAGTTTTAAGTATTATATGCTTACCTATTGGCCATAAGAAATGATATAGTCAAATTATTTCGATGTGTCACGTCATTTGGGAATCGGCGTATCAATAACCTGTACACGGGTTCAGCATTTAAGTAGGTGCCTGAAAACATAATAATTAAATATTATTATATCTCTATATCTTTATATATATAATTCTT
>DWRA01004938.1:0-10352 GCA_018250295.1 Spathilepia clonius
AGGGCTCCGGTTGTGTTCCGTTGGAGACCCCGGAGTCCTCCAAGAAGCGCTGAGGACGGCCACCGGGGGGGTTTTAGGTAGTTTGTAATAAGCTGTGATAAGTATGTAACTCACTGTTTTAGGTACTGATAGCCTTTTTTTGTTGTCGAGGGGGAAACCTTCGTAAGGTACCCAGTGCCGTGGGAGCGGCACGGGATTATGTGGGATTCTTACCGCATTACCCCAACCGGTGGTCATCCTCAGCGCAACTGCCGTATAGACATCAGTAATCCACCCAGATAAGCCATTTAAAAAGGAAATATGAAGGCATACAGTACACATAGCTAAGTTTGTAACTAGGTTGTAAATGTATATATGAACTATTAGTAATTAACGATTAGGTACGATTGCAGAAGTTTTGTAGGAATGTCCTTTAAAACGGGACTTTGAAAACCTGTAAAATTGTACGAAATTACACGGTAAAATTTGAATCAGAAAAGGCAACGTCGTTTATGAAAATGATTAGAGATACCGAACGTTTACGTCTAATTTGCGGCGAGACAATGGTGGTCGCAATTAGTGGAATGGCCACTGAGAACAAACGCGTTTCCAACAAAAGAGGAGAGGCATCGAGTGAGCCCTCTTTCTTTTCTTCCAAATGAGCAAACTAGAGTCACTCCTGGGGAAGATTTGTTGTTGAGGAATAAAGGGTCCACGAGTGTAAGTATTGTTCTTTCTGCGGCGTTTGGAAAGCACTTAAGTGTTGTTGTTCTAATCAATATGGTGCAAGGGTTATAGTTTAGGCTGGGGTTACACTAGGCAAATTACTGCAACATTGTGGCTTCCTCTGTGGCTTAAATGTCGAAGACAATTTAAGTTTTTTTTTAATTTCTGTGGCTTAAATGTCGAAGACAATTTAAATAGAATTTTATTTAATAAAATTAAATATTTAAACGGAAAAGTTTTGAACAAAAATCAATTAAGTCTTAACGCATCATAATCTTCCATCAACGCTATTGTCTGCAGCTAGGTCAGAATCTACTAACGTTTATTGACCTAATGCATTCTCAGCCTTCGTTATACTTTACTACCCTAAGGCAGTTGTCGGCAGTTGTGTACGTCGAGAGAGTACTAAAAGGTACTATTTATGGCATAAATAACAAACATAGTTCATTTGAGAGGAGTTTGTAAAATGGTTTAATGTACTAAAAACGTGAAGAAGTTTGTGCTTTGTTAAAAAAACATGTTTTGTAAGCTGTTATCAAATAAGTGTCTAGCATGTATTTTGTAGTATTGTAGTGTTTGCACATTTCTCCTTATATTTGTTGGTAGTTATTAAGGCTCGGGTGTATAAATTGCTTATTGTCATCTTAATATTATAGTTTCTCAGTTGATTAAATTCCGTGCAGCCGAGCCAGCGTAGGCAGTACGTATCGACGTACCCCAACGGCTGTGTTGTACGTGTACATACTTCTCAAATTAATTGGTATTACAAAGTTTAGTCATACATAATAAAATTTGTTATTATTTGACAGGAGGTAGACCCTTGCCGTGTTTGAAGGACGGGGTAAAAGTGAGATACTTATCCTAGGAGTTCCGACCTTTAGTAGGATTCTAATCTTGTTTGGGGTTGATTAAAAATGTAAGGGCGGCAATTGCTATTACTGCTGCATGTATCAGGTGGACTGCATGCTCGATTGCTACTTCCATCTATAAAAAATTCCGACGTTAGTGCTAATTTATTACAAAATAAAAGTATTTTGATCAGCTCAGTACTTTTTATAGCTATCTTGATATATATCTTGATATTCGTAAGAATAAACATTATTCTTGAAACTAATAATTGCACAGTGAGAAAAATATTTATACTAATTACAGTCACCCTTGAGTACCTTATATTTGTATCAAAGGACCCGAGTCGGATGTGAAAATTAGGGGCAGTCAACATCAGAGCAAAATTAACACAACCCTAATTAGCTTAACAGCCCTTTTCACCGTAGAGTCCTCAAAGAAAGAGCATTTTTCGAGTGCGAATTAAAGTGTTAAAAGGGCCTATTTTAAGAAAAAGGAGCAATAATTTTCCTTACCGTTTTGTTCCGGTGTGAAAGGTTTGAGAATTGTCACGAAATATATTTCAAGGAACGCACCTGTGACCAAGTTTGATTGGACGCTTGCCGTATACAAAACGAACCTACATAGGTACGAGGCTGACTACATAAATCATGAATATGTGTTATACGCAACAGGAAATTATGAGTAGTTTGCGTGAATTGAAATGTACGAGATATGAATTTGGACGGTCTATTTCCTAATTCATTTTTACGTCATTCAGAAGAATACAATTTTATCTACGGCACCCACTCTTACATTCCATTGTTGGCCTTAATCAAGATATATGTTAAAGAAAGCTGTATCCTACGGTTTAAAACCCGGTTCAAAACACGTCATATGATATACAGGAAAGCGAAATTTTACAACTTTGACAAAGCGATCGGTTGATATTATGGTTTTTAATGTTTTTCCGAAGAACCATAACAAATTATCTAAAACAAAAATAAGGAATTTCTCTTTAACATCAGCTATGTGGTAAAAACCTCGTAAATATCGGTCCAGCCGTTTCGGAGATTAATCGAAGTAAACAGACTGGCACAAAATCTAATATTTTTTTTTATTATAGGTAACATGTACTCGTATTTATATCTTCATAAAATATGCATTCACCTAAAAGCTGATATCTTGGCTCTACAAACAGATTCGTCAATTTTATTTATTTGTATACGTTATTAGCACTCTCTATAACATTAATAATTTATTTATTTATTTTGAGGTCGCTAACATTCTATATACCATTACATTTTAAAATAAACATTGCAAGAAACTCAAAGGTAAGTGCTAGAATAATTATAGGCAGCGACAACATGTAAATAAGACATCAAATTATTAAAAAAAAAATAATAACTTAAAATTAAATTAAAATCAGTAAAAAAATTCAAAATACAACTTATATTTATAATCTGTTGTCAATATTAAATACTGTAATAATATGTAGTCACCGAAATCTAAGCAGTAGTAAAAAACTTATTGTTAAAATCGCGTTTAACTTTTTATCGTCAAGATTAAGTAACGGGGCACGAGATATAACGACTGAGTAATTCGTTTTTGATGTCTGCCGTAATATATGGACGCGTTGTAATCAAAATATATTGCCAGTCCTTTATTTTGTGCGAGTGCTCGCATTGTGCTCAGCTCAGCGACGAGTGACACGTAGCACTTCTAGAGATTCGTGTCAAAATATTTTTTGCTAGTTGCATCCTGTGGTTTCACCTGCATTTGTAAAAATTTAACGTAACCTGCAAATTTTGTGCCTTTGACAATTTCAACAAACTGAAGCGCGCACGATATTATGGGTTTTCATTTTTTTGCGTAAAGCCTTAACGCGTTGTATAAAATAAAAGTAGACTAACATACTCCTTATAATATTAGTTATGTACAAGTGAAAGTCCCGTTAAAATCGGTCTAGCTGTTTTGGGAATTAGCTAAAGCAGACGGGCAGACAAAAATTCCAGTAATTCTATGTTTATTACAGGTATTGTACAAATTTATATATGTATTCAGGGAAAATCTGTAATTTTAACATGATATTTCAACATCTACGTTTCAATGTATGATGAAATTAGTATACCGCTTGTTAATAATAAAGCAAACAAATGATATCAGGCTCTCTGTATTGGTTATTCCAGTTTAATAGTTCACCTTCATGTGTTAAGGTAAATGAATCTTCTTCTGATGGACTTAAGTTTGTCCGCAGTCGTGACATACTAGTCACGGTACAAGCGATTTGTCGAATGATTTAATATTTTAATGTAACCAACAGTCTAAATCATGAACGTGGCATGCTTGTCGCATTGTTTTACTAACAATTATTAAACCGTGATAAACTTTCACTATAGTTTGGTCCCAACATTTACAAAGTATCAGAATCTGTTCACCTATAATATTAAGTGTAAAAATTCAAATCGGTAGCGCAAGAAACGAAAAAGCCATATGTTATGAAAGTTCAAGTTTAACCTCAATTAAATGTTTCCCCATAAATTAGACGGTGGAAATCTTGCGAACATGGTGGTACGTTCGCGCCGTAGCTTACATCCCTTCATCACAATTTTCCTTTCGCGCCTGCCGGCTATTTTCGCGCAGACGTAATGATTGCCGACGGTGGCGCCACGCGGTGAAACTTGGAACATCTTGACAGGCGGCTAAAATGGCCGTGTGAACACGCGAACCGCCACGCTGAATTTCTACGCACGGCACACGAAAAGTTTTTTATTTACGCCGGTTTACCAAACTATGCTTTAGTTGGCCTGGTCCGACTTCATTTCGTGAACGGTCCGCGTAAAACATATAAATGGCGCTCCACCTCGAAACTGCGTTGCAGCGAAAGTTAGACTTCAAGATGACCACGGTAAGTGCATGCCGCCCGCCTATCGATCGATGTCCGCGTGGTCTCAACATATGTTAGATGCTACGATATCGTAGCGATGAATTAACTGCGCTCCGTAACCTTCATAGTATCCGAAACCTACTATGCCATTCTTATTAGGATTGTTGCGATACTTCGCGAGGTTTAGCGTTTACCGGCACTTTGTTTATCATTTAGTATGCACCGAGAGGTAAATAAACACTTGTAGCGGCACGTTACGACGAGGTTGTACGTTTCACAAGTGGCCACTATCATTTCATTGGAGTTTTAGGGAAGTTTAAACTGGTGAAAACATTGTTTTGCTCTTATCTAGTTAAAATGGGACGTAGGTGTTTGTAAATTGGTAAACGCTGAACCTCCGCCTCCGCATATTTTAAAGGTTACTCGGGTCTCCGTAAATTGTATCCGGCTCCAACATACAATTATTTCCCTCGGCATTTTTCTCTTTTATACTAATGCAAGTAAAGAAACGGAAACATTTATAGGTACAAGTTGAAAAAATCTAACAAGGAGCCTACTCGGTAGAGCGATAATGGCAGTCGTTCGTGGTTCCTATTTCTTATCGGAAAAGTCATTAGGAGGGAGAACTTTGTTCCCTCGGTCTAATGCTTTGCAGCTGCTCATATATTTGGTACATTTATTATGCAAGAATGCATAAGTTAGGAACGGCAAGTTAGCATGGCGGTATATCACGAGATATAGTCTAGTGTTTTACGGTTTGTGCAGACAAGCTACTAAATGCGTCGCGATTGGACAATGCAGTCGCAGAGAAATAGTCTACTCACTTGTAGATGCTTGCGACTCAAATTAATACATGAGATTGATTGTAATAAGTCAAATATTTGCATAGTCCAAATTAAATGTTTACGTTTTTTTAAGTTTTCAATTGACTTATACTACATATAAAATCGTAGTACACAAAAAATGCATACATTTTATATTGGTGCAAATATTGTATTATAAATAAAATGCTAGTAAAAACTAATAAATTTTGATTAAATAATAATTAAATTAGAAATTATAATTGCAAATTGAAATATTCATTTTAATTATAAATTATAACACATTTTACTTATTTTTTATTTTACTTTACTTTTACTTTTACTTTATTACTTTTGGTAATATAACAATTTAGTTTTTTTTGTCTAAGAAAAGTAGCTAGTTTACTAAAACGGTTATTCGCACTTTGGCGTTCGTTGGCAAGTATTGCGAAACGTCCCTTAACGTGGTGCATTCTGGAACCCTAAGCCTATAAATCACACTAGCTGTTTAAATCAGTTGCTGCATAAATAAGGAAAGCTAACTTGCACGGTTAAATTACGCGGAAAACTTTGTGTTTTATTTGAACAAATTTCACTACAAGACTTAATAAGTGCATACCTATTTATGTATAATAGTTATAGATTTATATTGTGTTGTACGTATTTTTAATTATATACTATGACATTTGCTATTAATCGGGAGTTATTTTTACGTAATATTATTATGTCTCATTTGCGTGATGGAAATATTGCCTATAGAAAGAGGAGCGGATAGTTGGATGTGACTAATAACTTTCATTTAAATTTCAGGAATATTACTGTTTCATACATTTTAAAATATTTTCTTCTGTCATTTAACATACTTTTAAATACTTTGGTATAATAAAAATAAATTGAAATATAAATGTTTTGGATATATATTTTGTGTTTACAGATTTAAGAAATAAATAATTAATTTTAACAAAATAACTTTCAAATGCGACATTATTATGTTCTCTTTCAGATATTTCTAAATCAATATGCTTTAACATTTTGTCCAAAGTTTTGTATATAATTTGACAACCTACTATCTAAATTTTTTGGGTTTCGTAGCCAAATGGCAAAAGTTTAAAACCAATATCTTAACAACTTTTAAAGGTGGTAGAACCCTTTGTAGTTCGACTTTGTAGTTGCATAACAGCAGTGTTAAGCGCTGCTGTCTTCTGGTTTGAATAGTGTGGTGAGGGAGATCTTATCTGGGGTGGATCATAAATGTCCATGGGCGGCAATTGCCACTTAACATCAGGTGGACTGCATGCTCGATTGCTACTCCATCATATAAAAAAGTTACAAATTTGTTTTCTTTTGATATTTTACTTTTATAGTAAAGTGTCAAGTTACTTATTGGAGCGCTGTTTGATATTTCAATTAACTGTTTTTGATAAAGTTTTATAATTTGGTTTTTAAACATTTACTACTACTTTAAGTCGTCCTTATGGGTCTCTTTTTAAATACAGGTAAGGTATCACCCAGTCTGGAGTTGGACAATATTGTATCATTCTGTTTAAGCATTTTTAGGATTTCGTATGCAAAGGGTAATATCTAATTGTTCTAACGGCTCTATCGGTAAGGGTTCTAAAGGTTCTATCAGTTGAACCATAATATAAGAATATTAGAATTTTTTACAGCGTGTTTTACGGTAGTTATTATAACGACAAACACTAAAAATTAATAAGTCAAAAAGTTCCCACTTCAAAATAAAACAGTATATTTTGGCTTTTTCGGTTTATTTAATAGACTATTTTAAAATACATAGTGATAAAAATTTCATAGTGGAACGGAACCATCGGAAGAAAATATTTAAAATCTGGATAACTTTGTCAATTGTAGAAATAGAAATAGTTTAGAAATAGAAATAGTTTATTCTTTTAACAATTGTACATATACACATAATTGTAACTGCTAACGTCGACTATCCATTCATAAAGGTATTCATATGAGCCCAAATGGAAGGGTCCGTCCTCTTGAAGTTGAAGTAATTGAAGTAAATGGAGCCTATCGATAAAAAGGTCAACTTTGTTGAACGGCGATATTTAGGATTTCTCATCATTCTTATCAATTTTCCTGAACATTCTCAAATATAATATCAGAAGTAGATACATTTGAATAAATACTAAACTTTGATAGTTGTATCATCAACTTAGTTTGATTAAAACATTATTAATGACCCTTTTTGTTGACTAAATATAATCAAGTTTCTACTCACCTATTTCTGCCTAATAGCAGCAGTGTTAAGCGCTGTTGTGTTCTGGTTTGAAGGGTGTGGTAAGGGAGACTAACTCATCCGTGGCGTTCCAACTTAGTCCTCAGGGGTAGCAACATATGTGTGGTCAACTTTAGGTAGGATTCTAGTCCTATCTGGGGTGGATTACAAATGTCCAAGGGCGGCAGTAGTCATTTACCATCAGATGGACTGCATGCTCGTTTTTCTACTCCATTATATATATATAAAGAAAAAGTTTACGTTTGAAAACAGTTTTGTTTTCTTAATAAAACAGTCCACCTGATGGTAAGTGGCAACTGCCGCCCGTACATTTGTAATACACCCCAGACAAAACTGGAATCGTAACTGAAGTCGACCACAGATGCGTTGCTACCCCTGAGGACTAAGTTGGAACGCCTCATTAGGTGTTTCTCCCTTACCACACTCTTCAAACCGGAAGACAGCAACGCTTAACACTGCTGTTATTAGGCAGAAATAAGTGTGGCGGTGGTGTCGCCGGATTCGAACTACAAAGGGTTCTACCACCTTTAAAATATTGTAATTACTAGCCCGTTGACAATTAATCTATCCAGTTTTTGTCAAGTAAAATTAAAATATAACAATTTGTCACGCCTAAACGACGGTATGCTGTACTCTGGTGATGGGTGGCAAGGGAGACTATTGGAAGCGCTCCAACTTACTCTTCAAGCGCAGCAACGCATCTGTGACCGAGCTAGGAATCTAATCTTATCTGAGGTTGGTTACCATACCATGGGCGGCAGTTACCTTTAGGTGGGCATGTTCGTTTTGAAGGTAAAACCTTTTTGTGGTTTGACCCCGGCGGCACCACCGCCACACATATCTGACTAATAACGACAGTATTAAGCTGTTGTCTTCTGGTTTGAAGGGTCTGGTAAGAGAGAATTGGATTTTTTATTGTACTAGACAAGTTCTACAGAAATATATTAGAGCTGTCATTGAATCTTATATTATATAAAATGGTCTTACCGAAATAATTCGATTACATAAGGATATGTATATACATATATGCAATAATTTATATAGTAATTTCCTGGTCTTCTCAGTTGAAGAAATCAACGCGCTTTAGCTGAAGGAAATTAGTGCGCTCCAGAAATGTAATATTCTTAAACTATCCAAATATTTAAGAGAAAACATTAAAAATAAACAAATATTGTTGTAAAATTTATTCGATTATAACATAGTCAAATAATTACTAATACAATAAAAAATAATTACCAATACAATAAAAAATAATTACTAATAGAATAAATCATTGATGTAAAAAATACGGGTAAATTTAACCGTCTGCTCGTATAATTAGATTAATCTCGTTCGGTTCCTTACCATTACAAGCTTGCACGGTACCTCCTTGGATAACTATATCGTTAGAAAATCCAGATAAAGAATCGATGAACGGACACCCGTCTGACCCCGTGAAGACGGGTATCGCGATTGGAATAGGGATGTAGGTAGGCGCGGAGTTGTCGTTGCCTTTGTTGTGATTGTCGTTACAACAACAACAATTGCACGAGCCGCAGCAGTTGCCGGAGTTACATCCGCAGTTTTGCGAGTTGATAATGTTGTTTGTTTTCTTGTTTTGGAGCGCGAAAATTAGGAAGTACAGCAAATGGTGCCAGATGTCGTTGTCGTCTTCCACAATTATGGGAGGAAATCCTGGAATCGGTGCGGGGTAGTTCCCGTAATTGGGGTAGGGTGGTAAGTCAGGAGCGTAGGAATCGTAGCTAGGTACAATTGGCTGGATGATCGCCGGAAGAATGTATTGTCCTGCTGTTTGCACGATAGGTCTTGCTATGGACGTTGTAGTTGCCGGAAGACACTCCACAACGCTGGCGTACTGCGCAGATACTTCATATTCCTAAACAAAAACGAATGGATTAGTTGATTGACTGACTTATAACTCTACTGTTTGACAATGAATTATTATTAAATGATTGTCCGAATTATATGAGGATAATACTGTTCGTCTAGAGTTCGAAATTCAAATAATCATGATTGAATGTTAAATGATTTTTACATATAACCATAACAGAAACTAGCGTTCGGTTATTGTTCGAAATTCGAATTATGATTAAATATTTGAGGAATTTTATAAACAAAACAACAAAAATCTTTTTTAAACAGGAGAAAAATGAACTGCACTGTGTTGTCTGTGCGCATTTAACAGTTTATACTGTACCGTAGTCAACAGAAGTATTGCCGTTAGAACTGTAAACCCGTAACACCCCATTTTGGGAGACTATTGACCAAGTCAAAGTATTGCACCTAATTTATATATTATCAGGAGTTTCAAAATACTCGGTCACTCGGTAAATTGCGCAATCAGACATGTAATCTTTAGAGTTCAAGCACGTATGATTTTGTAATTAAAATTTTTATTCGTAATTATTAAAATTAATGAATACTGTAATATATTTTCTTTGTGTTATAACAATTATCTGCTTATTAAGTATGTTTAAATAAATGAATATAAGCATTTTCCTATGAATTCAGTACGCCTTTTGACCTAACTTAACTAAACCTTCCCTATTTAGTTACTTATAGGTTATAAGTCTGTAATTAGTGAACAGTCTATGACGTCTACCTATCTTTAAGGGTAATAAACAGGCTAAAGGTACAGGCAAAATATTAACTACGTATAGGTCAATTTCTTTCTTCCTTCAGCGGTAAGAGCTACTGTGTGTTGATTTTTTTAACATCGGGTTGATAAAGGCGTTGTGATACGTTAAATACGACTAAAATCTTCCCAACAAGTCATGTGACATACAAGAGTTAAGACACTTATTTCTGCCTAATAACAGCAGTGTTAAGCGCTGCTGTGTTCTGGTTTGAAGGGTGTGGTAAGGGAGAAAAA
>DWRA01004939.1:0-10351 GCA_018250295.1 Spathilepia clonius
GAATCCCAACTGAAGTCGACCACAGTTGCGTTGCTACCCCTGAGGACTAAGTTGGAATGCCTCGTTAAGTTTATCTCTTTTACCACACCCTTCAAACCAGAAGACAGCAGCGCTTAACACTGCTGTTATTAGGAAATAAGTAATGCGGTGGTGCCGCCGGAGTCGAACTACAAAACTACTTCATTCTACTTCATTCTACTTCTACTTCGTTCTACCCCCTTTAAAATGACATAAATATAGTCGAAATTTTCATGCCATCATCAGTTATAGCAAAGTGGGGCGGGCGCGGTAGATTCAAAGTTAGAATAGTTTTACGTTTAAGCAAACGTTTGAACTAATCTCCGAAATTTTCACGGAACTTTCACTGGCAGATAGGTTATGTTATAAGGAGCAACATAGGGAACTTTTGTTTTAGAAAATGGTTTACAGCATCGCGTAAAAAGTTAAAACATTAAATCTACGGTAAACGCCCCATTTTGTTACAATATATGTTGAAAGTATAAAATTTAGATCATATTTTACGTCATGTTCCATTTTTTAAACGCGAACGAAACTGCTCATCTCAGCTAGTACCTAATAGACTGTATCAGCAAAACTGTCATAAAAGAAGTCGAATTCCTATCTGGCTCGGCCCTTTTACATGCATAAGTTATTTTCCCTTACTCGGCGGTCCAAAACAAAGTTATACGGCAAAAAGTTATGTAATATGATTTTGCTAAATTACCACATATCTAATCCCGACGGCACGCACTAAGCATAAACAAGCATTCGATCCTGGATTTACGATCGTAAGTTCCCTGAGGACGTTCCCAGAACTCTTCGGAAAGTGGTTTTTCGTACAATTATTTATGAGACTGTACATGAGGGATGCTAGAAGAACATGTATTGGGTACCCGGAATTTGAAAGTAGCATCTGGCTACCTTCGATAGCCATGACTATGTAACCATTTCAATATTAATTCGTTTTATTGAAGTCATGAATTTTTTAACGCGCGGCCGTGCCGAGGTTTACGCCGTTTACCTTATTTGGGTTGAAACGTTAACCACTAATGTTATTTCAAATTCTGTTTTATGGCTTAAGGCACGTATACACTGAGAATATTTTTTAAATGAAAATCATGCTTAATATTTATTTTATGCGATAGGTTCAGCATCGTGATCGTTCGGAAAATGTGTTACTATTGAAAATATTGTAATAAACGTCTACCTCCGAAAAGATACTAGTAGGTTGGGACAGTAAAATATGTAGCATGGTAACCTGTAGATATCAGTTTACCCATCATTCACCCACTCAGCCTACACAAATGCTTATAAAAATAATATACAAAAACGATCGCCCTGTAGTTATATTCAATCGTAACCAATATTTACCTGCCATAGTTTGAAATTTGACTATTTATGTACACAAAAATTGAATCGGGCGTTAAATGGTAGCCCCTGTTCCGTTTAAGGACATGAATCTCAAAATAATAATCTATGGTAGTGATTGTATCAGTTAAAGTCGATATTTTTTTTACATAATCTATTTAAAGACCCATCTTTAAAAACACTATGTGTGTATGTAATAATATATTCACATTAATCTCTTTGGTTCGAAATTAAGTTTGCAAGTTAACCCCAAGGGTACGGCATCCCATATTTCATTGGTTAACTTAAATTACATTATCATTCGTATGTGGGTTGACATAGCATAATGTTATGTAAACTGTGCCACAGCCGCCCGCCGCAAGTTTGCCGGAACTTCGAAGCGGTTCAATTTGTGAATGCGACACCTGTTCGAGAAAATTCAATAGCGGTGCATGTTGCAGAACACGATGTTTTCACTTCACAGGCAAGATATAATTACAACCATTATCAGTATACTATTTACACGTTAAATACAAATAGGTACTTATTTATTATGTCAAATTTACATTTTATTAAGTAATTCAACTAACTACAGGTTTAAACTCATTACCTACACATTTTAAGGTGTTAGAACAATTTGTGGTTCGTTTCTGGTGACACCAATGCCAAACCTATTTCTTTTTAATTACAGTCTTACTTATACAAAAAGATCCAACTTAGTCCTCACGGGTGGCAACGAGTCTGTGATACGTCAGGTAGAACTCTAATCTTATTTGAAGTTGATTTCAGATGCCCAAAGTTGGCAGTACCCAGTACGTACCATTAAATGGACTACGTTCCGTTTTAATGTGTATAAAATAAAAAAATAAAAAGTACCGTTACAGGATTACTATTGTTATTACTAGCGCTTAATGTCGAAGTTCAACCTTCGAAGTTCAATAATACCGTACCTGTTTATGGTCCGGTACTGAAAGGTGAAAATAGATATCCAGAGTTGATACTCGATATAGAGTTCTACTCCAGACAAATTTACATGCGGCACCTCTAGTGGATTGTTTCCGAACTAAAATTTGTCATAGGCTGAGATATGGAGCTGTCGATTTGACTGACGGTTACTTGTAATAGTTTTTGTTAGTCGTTACTACCTTCCAAATAATACGTCTCACATTGTTTATTAGTAATAAAGTTGTAACTAAACTTAGGTCGAAAAGACAGAATCTAAGACTATAAATCAAAACCAAGCATTAAAAAATCTGCGAGTGACAAATGACATTGACAGTATAACAGCTGATTGTTTTAACGAAAGGAAATAATTTACGATATTGATTATAATAATAAAAACTTTTAACTGTGAATTAAAAATAAGATTTTTCTATAAAGCTCAATAAATATTTCAATTTTTTTATTACTACAGTGAATAGTGTTATGCCCTTTGTCAATATATTATAGAAATACGAGAATGTTGTGGTCATGGGTAAAACTATTTATTATAAAACTTTAAAAAATCCGCATAAATTTGGCGGATTGTATCGTTAACCAATTGTTTTTCTTTTTATTTATAGGGAGCAAATTCTCATGGCCAATTAGGTGTTGGTATTATAAGTGAACAAGTGGAAAAACCACAAAAAGTAGAACCAGATTCTTGGAGTAAAATAAAACAAATCGCTTGCGGCGGCGGACACACTGTGCTGATCGATGAAGATGGTAAGCTGTTTTCCTGTGGGTGGAACTCGAAAAAACAGTTAGGCATTGACGAAACAACAACATTTCAAAGAGTTTGGCGCTTGAGCGGTATAAAATTTACTAACATTGCATGTGGATGGGACTTTACTTGCGCAGTCACAGACGACCAGTTCATGTTTGTGTGGGGCTGTAACAGCAATGGCCAACTTGGACTCCCCAAGAAACATTTCCCTGAGAGTGTGAAACCTATCAGGCTGCAGGTCAATGCATGTGCAGTATCAATGGGTTTAAGGCATTCCGCAATATTTAACTCGAAGGGAGAGGTTTGGTCTACCGGGTGCGGTAAGCATGGCCAACTGGGACTGGGGTATGACATTTTATCGTCCGACAGATTTCAAAAAGTACCAAAAGTTTGTAACATAACACATGTCTCTTGTGGACAGAACCACACAGTCGCTTGGAACAGCCAAGAAAAAGCGTTATATGTATGGGGAGACAACAGACATGGACAGTTGTTGCTGAGTTCAGATAAATACAAATGTGTATTTGTGCCACAGAAAATAGATATAGACGTGAAACAAAATGTTAAGAGACTGTTAAGCGGTTGGACTAATATATTACTTTGGCTCGAAGATGGTAGCCTCCTCACGTGGGGGCGAAATAATTATGGACAACTTGGCACAGATGTACCTTTTGAAGGAAATATTGTTCGGATAAAATTACCAGGTAATGATAAATATATATATATATATTTCGTCATGTTCCTCTTCTGGTTATTAATAGATTTATTTATATTCTGATTAATCTGTGAGTGAAATAAAAAGTTTTGTATAACCTACTTATTGCAAGGTGGCAGACCCCTTTGTGACTTTATTTTGTTTGTACTATTGCCACACATGTCTGCTTCTCAAGAATAGTGTTAAGATGTGGTCTGGTCTGAACAGCAATACAGTAATAGAAGACCATGTCGATACTCGTAGCAACGCATTTATCACCAACCTAAAGTAGGACTCTTAATGACTAGGTATGATTACACATATTCATGGGTGACAGTTGCTACTTATCATCAGGTGAACTGCATCCTTGCTTGCTCCTTTTATAATACAAAAAATATATATTGCAGTAAGCTTGCTTCCATAACTTATTTATCATCAAAATGCTATTTATTTCAGATGGTAGAAATGTAGCAGATGTGGCTTTGGGATCTGAACATACGATTTGCTTAGCAGACGACAACAGTTTATGGGCATGGGGCTGGAACGAACATTCAAATACAGGAACAACATCTGGAGATTGCATCTTTGTCCCAACAGTAGTGCCCATTGATATAAATGACAAGACCAAAATAACTAGAATTTATGCTGGAGGTGCCCATAATTTTGTTGTTACGGAAGAGACAGAAACAAATGATGATCATAAGGATAGTGCTAGTGAGAACAAAACAGTGGCTTGACTTGTAAGTTGACAGTGACAGAACTTGGCCGGACACACTACCACGTGTCTAGATGGTATTTACATTTTCCTGAATGTACTTATAAAGTTATGCAAAAAATGGAAATAAAACGCCCAATTAATCATATAATGTAAATTTATTTAAAACAAGTAATTTGTGATACATACATGTATATTAACTATTGTAAAGTTTTAAAATATTTTTTATATCATAACTTTTAGCCTTATCAATATTGCTGTTGAGGTAAAGAATACTGAATTCTGAAAGCACACAGAAGGCGATTTGATAAATACTTTATTTTAGTTTGGATAGACATGAGCTCATGTAAAATACTGTTATATTAGTCGATACTCTATTTATGTCTGCACATACAGTTAGATGCATTTTATCAGAACACAACATTGCCACTGGCAATGGGCTAAACTGTTAATGTCTTTAACGGGTTTAACCAATCCAAAAGTTTACGTGAACCGGTTTACTTAAACCGAACGAACTTGGCTTTATTTATCTTCAAGTGATGAGTAGCATGCTGGAGGTCAGAGGTTATAGTTATACCATACCCCATACAAAATTGTTTGTACTCAAACCTGTTTGATTCGGTGTACACAACCAAGTTGACACATTGCCAGTTGCCACATCCTAGCTTGGCGGCGTTACCCAACTGTAAGATGCTCGATACTGAATGTACTTTCAAAAATTCTGCATTGCTATGTGCCCATCCCATATATGTCCTGGGCTTTATTAATACATAATTCACATTACTTGTCCAACTCGCAAGTCTAACGTATCTTATTGTTATGAACTTTAACATTTATAACACTAAATAGCTGAATCGCATCACAGCATTTTACAAAATATTGCTAATGACAACTTAATAGATTTCCACAGCCTCACTTAGTGCGCTAGGCATATTCTAATTAACAAAGCATTGAAAACAATACACACAAATGTTACAGCACAAAAAGAAATAGTCACTTCTGCCTCATTAAAATCACAAGTATTTACCATTCATAAGTTTCGATAAACTTTTAGACCAAAATATTTAAAAACATTGGCAACTTGTTTGATTTTTCTTTCAAAGTGCTTCAAAACTACATCTAACTTACACAATAAAATTACTTTAAAATATCCTGAGAGAATAAAAATTCATGTTTAATGGCACTCCAATATTTTTAACCAATTTCATCCATGCAGGACTAAAAATTAACATTTTTGGGTACAAGTGATAAGTCACAAGAATTATCTTACAAAACTACCTACTACAATTTCAACGAAACTTTAGAACAAGTTATTAATATATTTCCATCTGTTAAGGTACACTTGACATAGGAACAATCTACTCTGTATCATCCAATTAATAAGGTTTGTCCATAACAACTATTCATTTTTCACAAATTGTCAACAAAATTACTACGTAATTAGGTTCACACCAAATTTATATTGCAATTTAGTCATTCAAAATACTTTGTAGCATATTAATATTTGATGTACATGTTAATAATCACATCATACTTATTTTTTAGAAGACAAATAGCAAATGCAGTCCACCTGATGGTAAGTAACTGTAATTAACTCCAAATAAGAAGTTTTACTTGAAGTTGATCACAGATGCATTGCCATTGCTGAAACCTAAGGCCAGGTGCGCACGAAACCGGGCAGTACTGGACCGCAAAGATTTGGCGTCATTAGTGGATACATGAATGGTGCGGCATCGCAACATTGCTACGCAGCAGCGGCCGGATGTACTATTTAAACACACATGTGCGCAGCTATCTGCCAAACAAACAATTGCTGAGCGGTGCTGCTCAGGCTCCATAGCGTGTACACCTATCCGTGCCTAGTTTTGCGCATTACAAATCTTGTGCGTACGGTGCGGCACCAGCACTCTTTGAATATTATATATATAAAAAAAACTGCTGGATCGACGTTTCGACGCCATGCCCGCAACGCATCATGTGCATCGGTACTACGGTGTTTGCCTCATATATAAGTCAGCCAATATCCACAACTACCCAACAAAACAATTGCTTCACACTACAAACAGGTGTGGTCCGTGTAAGATGCAACACTAACATTAAGATAATCAACATAAGAGACATCCATTAATGGAAGACCTACATTACAATTACACTTGTCAATTTATATTTTCCTACATAAGATTGCACCATGTGATATCTATAAAAATAATTATTGCTAAAAGTCAGCTCCTAAACAGATGTAGATCAATAATTTCTAAGGATATTTTAAGAGTAATTGTAGTAGCAAAGCTGAACACTCGTGTTCACTTGCTACAGTATGGCTGCTACCTCTTGCGTTCGCCCTTTTGTGTTTTGCGTTTTTCCTTTTTCTCTTCTTTTAACTGCTTTTGTTTCTCTCTGTAATGACACAATTTTGACATTAATAGATTGATACCACCAAGTCACTGTATGAGCAATTATTTATATGAGATTGCTGAGTACAAGGATAAGTTAAAGTACCAACAAGTCAAATATGTTTGTTCAAATATTTGTAAACAAAACTTCAATGAAAAATCACAAAGCAGGAATTGGTCTAAGTTTACTTTTCATATAGTTGAATATTGACAATTATTAAATTTGTTTGTACAGATGCTATCAACTTATAATGATATCAAAATTAAAGCAATAATATTAGCTTTTTATAACCAATTTTATATACCTGTCCTCTCTATCCTTCTCTTTCTTACGCTGAGCTTCGAGGCGTGCCTGCTCACGTCGTTCACGGGCAGCATGTGCAACATCTGAAG
Organism: Spathilepia clonius; assembly: GCA_018250295.1. Taxonomy (NCBI): domain Eukaryota; kingdom Metazoa; phylum Arthropoda; class Insecta; order Lepidoptera; family Hesperiidae; genus Spathilepia; species Spathilepia clonius. The sequence continues at coordinate 7,248 of DWRA01004939.1, forward strand.
CATTGGTGTTCTTCACCAAGTCGGGGCCGTCAGAGTCCACATCATCTTCAACATCCTCCTGAGAAACAAGAAATTATAAAAAAATTGTAATATACATAAATAGAGGTGCTTATTATTTTATCATCAAACCTGAAATATAGTATTTGATTAACAGCTTAGTAATCCTAGAATGATACAACATTCGCACGTGTATGTGAATGTTGTATTATACGTCAATAAGGATGTGAATCTGAAGTCTGGTTGAAGTAGGAATGGGCTAAGTATTGACAAGATAACCTATTAAAATAACGTCTTACCCCATGATCAGAGAGCTGACTGTATTGAGAGAGTATTGCTTCTCGAATTTTCTTCTCCTCGTCAGTATATTCACGACGAGTGGTTGTGGCCACCGCTTGCGAATCTAGCAGTACGCCTAACTGAACGTCCATGTCCCTTGCCGCTCTTGGAGCTTCTTCTTTCGGCTTGCACGATTCCCATTTCTCTATGATTTCGTCAATATGTACTGAGATATCATGTTCCTGTTGATATAACACCAAATATTATCAAGAAATTAAATTATTCCATCAATAATGATCACATGCTTCACTCACCACAATCTCCGATAGTATGCCCTCCAAGGCATCTTTCTTTTCTTCCACGGATTCTTCACTTTCAAGAATACCTGAAATGTACGATCCGAAGACTCCCTCGTCAGTCTTAAGGGACTTTAACTTAGCATTTAACCACGGCTCAAAACCATTCACCGAGGCCGCCATATTGCACTTTTGACATTTCACTAATTGACAATTCAGTACAACTGACAACTTGACATTACTGTCATATTTTCCATTTTTTTTCTAAACCTCTCATTAGGTACAATTCCTGGTTACAGTTTTTTTAATGTTAATGATATTAAAAAATAATGTAAATTATGTACTTGGGTTTAAAAAGTTCGGTGAGAATATGACATTTGTAAAAAAAAATTGTAACCAAATAATATATTTTACATTTTTTATAGTCTTAGTGCAATAGCAAGTATGGCAACTAATTAATTAATAAGCACATTAGTCAAAATCATCCTGTCATCGTGGTTAATAGTGATGTTTTGATGTGTCCGAAACATCGATGTAAATCGATGTGTCGTTGTTGTTTGTCTGATATTATAACAAGAGATGCAATGCCATAATTTTAATAATTCAAAAATATAGAAAACGTGTTTCCTGTTTTAAATAATATAAATTAATGACAGTAAAATTAATTTCATATTTCATTGTGGTGACACCACTGCCACTCGTGTCTTTTAATATAATTATCATAATATATGAAGACAATATGAGCTGCAAGCTCATACTTTTTTGTTTTAATTACCATGTCGTTGTATTTTTAATCTTATATCATACGATTTGATTACTAGTCCTAATATTATACTATTGATCTACTTTTGTACATTTTTTGTATTGTAATGATAACTCAACACATAATCTAACTTTTTACACTGATTAACATGTATGTATGTACATAATTGAAATATTTAAGAATTAACAAAATTGTCACATACGATAAAATCGATATTCTTTTTAAATCGTGCGTTCATCACAATTATGGAATCGGTGACAGTTGGTAGCCCTATTGAAATAACTATTAACTGTCAAACATAGTGAGTCGGCTTTTGCTCTGTCCTCAAAATTTGTTTTCTGAAATACTTTTATCCGTGAATAAAGTTTACTGTTAAAAAATGTCTGCTAGATACGATAGAGCTATTACAGTATTCTCGCCAGATGGTCATTTATTACAAGTAGAGTACGCCCAAGAAGCAGTCCGCAAAGGATCTACCGCAGTAAGTATAACTTGGTTAGAAATGTTGATTTTTATTATTTTCCCATTGAATTGCATTCATTCTCGTGTAATATTATTTAGGTCGGTGTAAGAGGCGGCGATGTCGTTGTCTTGGGTGTTGAAAAGAAATCTGTCGCGAAATTGCAAGAAGAAAGAACTGTGAGGAAAATTTGTCTCCTCGACGATCATGTTGTAATGGCATTCGCTGGTTTGACTGCTGACGCGCGCATTTTGATAAACAGGGCACAAATCGAGTGTCAATCCCACAAACTCACTGTTGAGGATCCAGTTACTCTAGAATACATCACTAGATACATTGCAAGTCTCAAGCAGAAGTATACGCAGAGTAATGGTCGCCGTCCGTTCGGTATCTCTTGTCTCATCGGCGGATTCGATTATGATGGGCAACCTCATTTATTCCAAACCGAACCTTCCGGAATCTACTATGAATGGAAGGCCAATGCAACTGGCCGATCAGCTAAAACAGTCCGTGAATTTCTAGAAAAGAATTATACTGCAGAAGAAGTTGCAACTGAAAAGGGAGCAGTAAAGGTATCGTCCGTGAAATCTACCTATTTTCTCTGATCGTATGATCAAATCGTAAATAATTCTTCAATCCAATTCTAAAATCAAAAATGTGATAATTTTTGATAATTGTGCAATCCGCAATTTCGAATTATTACTTTTTGCAATAAAGAAACAAATGTTTATACTACATTACATTCAATTATACCGTAAATAATGTCTTATATCACATTATGATAAATTTGTCTAAATTGAGCTTGTCTTCTAACTTTTGGTATAGTAATTTTATTAGCAATAAAATCCAGATAATAATCGAAATGTATCAAAACATAGAATCATGCATGTACTATACTTTTCAGCTGGCAATCCGCGCTCTCTTGGAAGTGGTTCAGTCAGGCCAGAAGAATTTGGAGATAGCTGTGATGAGACGCAACCAACCCATGCAGATGCTTGATGCCGACACCATTAACTCATATGTGTCTGTCATTGAGAAGGAAAAAGAAGAGGAGGCAGAGAAGAAAAAACAAAAGAAGTGAACAATAACTATTATGTATTTTCTATTTTAACAATACACAGTATAAGATTTAGCAATTTTATTTTAATATGCATGAGATTGTGCTAAATTCTTAGCCTTCAGCTGAATCAATAGACCGCAAGATTTTCCAATCTTATTGACAGTAGGTCATCATGGTCCAATTTGTAATCAGTTACCATGGAATGATTAGGACTAATTATTTTATTGCATTTGGAGTTCTACCTTCATC